>JAPMOQ010066743.1:48933-60819 GCA_026543055.1 Argiope trifasciata | reverse complement strand
TTAATTTAGATTTGTTTCATAAACAGGTTTTATTTCATTTACTTTTCATTTTTGTGAACTTTTTATTGTTTAATTGCGAATTAATTTTAATTTCGATTTTGACCTAATTCGTTTCGATTTAATTTTGTTGACTCTGGAAATGGGTTTTAATTATTTTAAAGGTTTTATAAAATTTATCAAAATTTATTTTATAGATTTTATTAAATAGATTTTATCAAAATTAAAATTTAGTTCGGAATTCAACAACTAAAAGTTTACAGAAGTAAAATCCAAATGAAAAAAAACCTATTTATGAAACAAAATTAAATTAATATAATTAAGTAATTTTTCCAGCTGACAAACAAAAGAAAAATCTCGTGATTGCTTCTATTCGGCTTAAACTGGTTAATGATTTAAATTAAATAAGTTAATTCGTAATAATTCAGAGAATGAATAATTGGACCTGTACCGATATTAGAACCCATCATTTTTCTAAATATCGATGCGTGCATCATCTGATAGTCTCATGAATGTTTTAAACCAGCTTGATTTGGTTAATGACTTAAATTAAATAAGTTAATTCTTAAGAATGCTGAGAATGAACAAATTGGAAATCCGGTAGTAACTTAAGTTGGCGATAAATAGCCAAATGTGACAACCTTTTGCATTATTCTCTAATGACACCAAAAGCGAAAAATGAATACCTCAAATGTGATAAATGGCCAGTTTTATACCTACACAGTTTGAGGCTCCCGAAACTTGAAACCAAAACAACATCATGTTCTCACATAATGATAAATAAAAATGAGAATATTCTAGTTCCACCTTTTCAAAAGGTTGATTGATACTCTTGAAGTATGTGCGTATTGATAAAGTGAAAGGTCAGCAAAAGAGGCTTCCATTTTTGAATAGGTGCCGTGAAGACAATATTTTCAATGTATTTTCCGATTTTAAACTCAGTACCATACAAATTCAAAAAAAAAAAAAAGAAAAAAAGAAAGAAAAAAGAAAAGAAAAGAAAAGAAAAAAAAAAGAAATAGTAAATTGAAACTACATACCCAATGCTATAGACCGTAGTTATGCTATTTTGTATGGAAACCGAGTAAGAGTTGTATCAATTCTTATATAACTAAACATTAAAAAAATCGCACTTTGTCTCTAATAATAAATACCCAGGTAACTTTAAAATGAAGATTTCCAAAATAAAATTTCCATACAGAAAATACAGTTTGAGAAAATTACTATGAACAACTCAGGGTCAACGAGACATTTTAAAAAAATCAAATATTATTTATCAAACGCAATGTTGGTCTTTTCCATTTGGCTATTATTCTGTGCGGTTGATATAAAAAAGATTCTTTAGTTTCCCTTTAAATCAGAATAAAATAAAAAGAAAAGAAATTTCAAGATTTTCCCCCTCACCCTCTGTTACTAACGTCTTAAAAATTGTTCTGTTTTATTATCCTTAAATAACTATTTTTAAAGAAAAAGGAAATTCATATAGGATGAATCACAAAAATAAAAAACCCTCGCTTCAACTAGGCGCAGACTTTTTTACTTATAATGCATGAGCGCCATCTAGAGCAACAAAATCGAAATTCTGCCAGATTGATTTTATTTGTCCGAAAAATGCGGTTTTCATTATTCCACCAATTTTTACCCGCTTAATTTCTTTCAAAAAAATGTGTTAATAGGTTGTTCTTTTATATTTTTCTGTGATTGTCTAAATATATGTCTGTTATATACACGGTTTTTCAAAATTTCAAAGAAAGAGAATTATTTTAATATTATTTTTTGAAAATAATTTATAGTTTGAAAACAAAGGCAGGATATTTATAAAAAGTTTAAAATACTTGGAAAAAATTATTTTTTGAAAAGCTTAATTGGGAAAGTATTTTTAATAGTAATTTTTTGTAATATTTTGTAATACTTATATTTATATGAATACCGAAGTACTTTTCTTTTGAAAAAATAGCTTTATTGGATATTTTGTTAAATTATTTTTGATAAAAATTGCTGCGTTTCTTATAATTATTGTTTGCATGTTCACAATATTTTCTCATATATTTCTTTATTGTACCCTTACATTTACATAATGCCTTATTAGTTTAGTGTTTATCATGTTTTTAGTTTTCATATTCTTGCAAATTATTTACATTTTAAACATTTGATTACGTTCGTCTTTACAACAGTACTGCAAGTTTTTTCTATCTTTTAAGACGGACATAATTAAATGCTCTGACTATTGTTAATGGTCGTGCATACGTTATACATATTTTACATATGCTATAAGTCGATGTTATTTGTCAATCAAACTCTAATAATAATTCTTAACTTATATATTCTTATTTTATTTTATTCTTATATTAATCCTTCATAACTGTTAATTTTTCCTATTTTCTTTTGTTATGTGTTGAATGCTCACTTATATAAGCCCCCGTGTGATACTTTGTCGTGCACGGAGATTTAATAAATCCTTCAATAATAATAATAAAAGTAATAAACCAGTAATAATTATTTTTACATGCAGATATTCTTTAAAAGTATTATTAGCACTCAAATTTCTAAAGTAAAAAAATACAAATACAAGTAGTGATGGGTTATTGGCTATCGATGTGTCGTGTAGCGCTGCTGGGCATTTTCCTTAGCATTATTTAAATTGCTTTCATCTTGATGCAGAGAAAATTATAAAAAATTAAGAAATTTCTTGTAAAAGATTTTTGAAAGTTATACTCTTAAGTTATTATTATTTTAGAATTAACAACAAAAAATTCTAAAATAATTTTGAGAAAACTTAGACAGTTGAAATGATTTTTTTTCCCTTTACGATTTCATTCAGAAACCACTTTCGAAAGACCTAAATATCAAAAGTACTACTAAATTTCACTAATGTTTTAAATTACAGAAATTTGATTGATTAAAATGACGCTTCCTCACGAAATTTTAAAAGATTTGGTTTCATATTCTTTTTGATTAATGTTCTTTATATTATTTTATCACTTTATTTTAATTATTTTGTTTGCTTCGACATCTCATTTGCTCAATAATTTCATACTTAATTGTTTACGGATTTATTATTAGTTATTAATATTTAGAAAAACGGGTTGTGAAATTAATTTTTGAATTAATTACTAATGGGATCTCGAACAAGAAAATAAAAACTTTAAATTTTCAATCTTCTATTCCATGTTAAATTCCAAAACAGTTAAATAAATAATTTTTTGAAAACCTGGTTCGGAGACTAATTTTTGAATTCCTCACAAACGTGTTCTCAAAAAAAAAACAAAAGAAAAAGAAAAAAAAAACTTAAATCTTCTAATCCATGCTAAATTCCAAAACTGTCTAATAAAATAAAATTCCTAAACAATCTTCTTCAGACTGCCAATCTGATTGCTTCTTCCAGTTACAAGAAATCAAGCCAATTTGAAGAACTCTTCGTCTAAAAGCAAGCATCATTTTACCCAGTATCAAACAAACGTTGAATAAAGGTACAAAATAACGAGATCCTACTCTCTGAGATCGAAGAATAACAACGAACCCAAATCATTTCGTTTCTCTTTCACCAAAAAGAAAAGAAAAAATGCAAGAAGAAAGCAAACGCATCCAAACAAAGCATCGCCCTGTAACTTTGAAGCAATCCCGAAATGCAGACGTTCTGAAAACGCGTTAGAAAAACTCTCTCTCTGCCCAACAGGACATAATAAATCCCCATCGCTTCATACGTGATTTGTTCTTCGGAAATTCCCACTCTTCCCACATTTGCATTGCAGACTGGAGAGAGGGTGGCTGCCCGTCCCCAGAGGCACAAAAAAGTGAAATGCGTGCCTCAAGCTCCGGTGGATTCGAATTCGATTTCGGGAGGCACAATGGCGAAGCACGGTTCCGGCCAGGTCCCTAATTCAGAGTTACAAGTCAAGTGTAACTGCTGCGTAACGTCTGAGTTGGGGTTGTGAAAGTGAGACACCCGATCATGTTAACAGCCGAGATCAACAATTAGAGGTGCAAATGGTGGATCAGGGTTGCTGCATCCTCATTTGGCTCTGTTTTGGCGATATATGTTGGCTAATTTATGCTAGAACTATTTGGCGGTAGTGATTTGTTACAATGCTAATTGATTGAGTTTTGCAACTCAATATAAATAATTTCCATTTCGAGAGGCACAATGGTTGCGGCCCAGGCCCTAATTTAGAATTTCAAGTCAAGTGTATCTGCTTTGTAACGTCTAAATTGGGATGTAAAAGTGAGATCCCCGATACTGTTAACAGCCAAGATCAACAATTAGCAGTGAGTCAAGGCTGCTGGATCCACATTTGGTGCTATTTTGGCGATATGTATTGGCTAATTTATGCTAGAAATTTTTGGCGGTTGTAATTAATTCCAATGCTAATTGATTGAGTTTTGTATCTCAAAATGTTAATTTCGATTTCGGGAGACACAATGGCATAGGATGGTTCAATGACCTGGTCCCTGAATTAGGGCCCATGCCTTTGAAAGTGAGACCTCTGATTATGTTAAGAACCGAGATCAACAATTAATGGTGCTAATGTGGGTCAGGATTGCTGGATCCTCATTGGCACTCTTTTGGCGATATATGTTGGATAATTTATGTTAGAAATGTTTCATGATAATAGTGAGTTACAATGTTAATTGGTTGAGTTTTGTATCTCAAAATGTTAATTTTGAGACTAACTCAAAATGTTTGCAGACTAACTACTTCACACAACGATACTACTCCTCAGTTCAAGATAGCTCCGTTGCCGACGACGACATAATGAGCTACGACATACGACTCGTCAGAATACGCTAACAGCGATCCAGCAGTCCTCCGTTCAGGTATCTTCTTCCAGACCTCTCAGCTCAGGTATTCTCGATTCAACTCTGCCACACTTTGGCTTGATTCCTCTTCAAGACCTCTCTATTCAGGTCTTCCCGATTCTACACCTGACCGTTCAGCTTAAATTGGCTGGCCTTTATATAGTGGGGGAAGGCGGGGCTAAAAGCCTTCTAGACCAATCAGGAGCATTCTGAATGTATCTCGGCTCTTAATGAACGGATCGGGAAAATTCTCGATGTTTCTGGTATTATCCATTTTGTCGCCAAAGTCAGTAGATCCGTCGTCATCAAACCCTAGGAACTCTGACGACACACCTAGGCAATGTTCAAAACAGATTACTGTAAATCTGTCTTCCTTAAGATGACATTATTAGAGCGGGAAAGCAAAACTATACGTTCGTAACGATATGAAAAAATTTACATAGTTCTGAAATGAGAATATGAAAAAAAAAAAATTCATAGTACTGAAATGAAAAAAAATTAAATTGTCATTAGTGAGTTTATTTTTTCCTCGATGAAAACATACACAAAATAAGCTTGTTGATTTACCACGGTATGCACAATGAAAGGGTTTAATGTCTGCCCTTACTCTCAGTAGACAGTGTTTATATCTTACAAGCAGAGTTTCAGATATATCATCAAACAAACGTTGTTGTTGACTCCAGCAAAAAAGAGTCGATTATCTCGTGTAGCGCCCAGTTCTTGATGGATCTACAAAGTTGAACACAATATCCTTCAACAATCCCCTTCCGTTGACACAGTACACTACAAGAATGAAAAAATTTCGTAACAATAGACAGTATATTAGTTCTGTTTAATGGAAATAATATACCGTTCCACTTCCGTTTGTGCGGAAATAAAGCTTAATTATAAATACTTTTCGCTCCGCCGATAGATTCATTTCCAACAATATTCCTTTTCGCTGTTGCGTCAGCTGTAACTAAGCCTTGTTGATAAATGCAACCACGTGTTCGAGATACAATATCCTTCAGCATAGTACACTACCAGAATGGAAAAATTTAGTAAAAGTAGACAGTATATTATTTCCGTTGAGCGAAAATAATTTATACTGTTACGCCTCCATTTGAGCAGAAATAATGCTCGACGATAAATACTTTTTTCTCCGTCAATATATACATTTCCAACAACTATTGCACAATATTCCTTTTCGCTGTTGCATACATGTGTAACTGGAACTAAGCCTTTTTGATACACGCAACCACGTGTTTGAGATACAATATCCTTCAGAATAGTACACTACGAAAATGGAAAATTTTCATATTAATAGATACTATATTATTTCCGTTGAGAGGGAATAATACTTTTTCCTTCATCGATAGATCCATTTCCTTCAACTATTGCACAATTTTCCTTTTCGCTTTTGCGTACATATGTAACTGGAACTACGCCTTGTCGATAAAAACAAAGACGTGTTCGAGATACGCAAGTTTCAGTACTGTATATTTTGGACATATACTGTAGCAATTTCTATTTTGTATGTTGTTGTGTCTCACATATTTTCTGGCAAAAATGAAACGCATTGTCAGCAATGTTGTTAATTTATTCAGAAGCATTATGAAAGTTCAACATTCTCGAATATAATTTTTAACTGAAATATAGGGGGCACTACTACACTTAATATCTAGTGGGGGGGAAATATAGAGGATATCGCTACAATATTCGGTCACTTATCTCAAAAAATTTCAGGTCACAGACAAACGGATTAACGAAAGCTTCGGATTAGTAAAAGTCTTATTTAAAAAGGGTCATTTTAATTGCAGATCTTTTATTTACCGCAAAAAAATAACGCAAAACTTAATAATAAGTATCACAAAATATAATTCAATATTTGAGTAAAAGCCTATCGTTTATTTCTCCCCCAATTTTATTGGTATCCACTAACACCGATTTGTTTCTTAAATTCACTCATCTGAAAACTGGATGGACCGAATTAACCTCATCGTTGACCGTAACGCGTTTAATGCGTTCAAGTGAAACTTCTGTAGGGCGGATGTAACGCTCTTTAAGCGTTCTTCTACATTTTAAAAACTTCTAAACGTTTAAAACTCTTTGTAAGTGTTTACTTGTCTGAGTTTTTATTTTTATTTGCTCTAATGCGGTGAAAAACAGAGGAAAAATCGAAATTTTCGCAGACAGGAGAGACAGAGAAAGTATTAATGAACCATCGAATTGTACACAAACCAGTGTATTTCCTTTCAAAACAACTGAGTTTTACTTTCTTATTTATTTTTGTTCTTAGAATTTGTAAATGTGTTGCGAAATAACGTAATAATGCAATACTAATTTCAACCAATCTACAGTTACACATATAAATAAATTTGGATTAATTGCAAAGATTACTATAATACTTTTTTAATTGCAAAGAAAGTGAAGATATTGTCACGTAGATAGAACTCAATAAGACACAAGAACTAGAATTAAATCAGTTTATTAACTCAACTCTGAACACTGAATATTGAGATCTTCAGCTATTATACAAGGAGAGAAACTTCAAGAATACCTTTCTGGAGACAGTAAGCAAGGTCAAGAATTCTTATCTGGTAAATAAGAGAAAAGTCCTGAATTTTCTGGAACACGAAATAAAGGCAAAATACATACATAAAATTTAAGCCTGCTGGGATTCGAACATTTGATCTCCTGACTATGAGTCCAGCGTCATAACCATTCAGCTATGCAAACTCGAGAACGCTTCGTTTCAATGCAGCAATATAATTGAAAGATTCCTATTTAGAAAGAGTAAACCTATATAGGAAACTCAATAGTTCCTGTTCGTTACCGTCATAGCTAAAATGAAAAGATATTTTTGACCTTAAAATGACCAGACACTCTTAATACCTTCACGGGAGAAAAGGCTAACTCAAGAACGTCTGTATTAATTAAAAAGGTTTTTAAATGACTGCACTAACAGGAATTTGTCTAAGAGGAAATTAGGAATTACGATAATTGGCTAAAGATCTTGTCCCAGCAGGTTTAGGATTTAAACATCCATTTAAACACATATTTGTGCATTTCCACACATATTTATCTCATGCTTTCAAAATCACAGAATAAGATATAAAATTTTGAGGCACACTTTTGCTCTTCAAGTAAAATAATTGACTGAGGTCGATTATTTTACTTGAAGAGCAAATGTGTGCCTTAAAATTGTTTTATTGAAAAAGTGTCTTCATGAATGAACCAAAAAATTCCTTCAATAATTTTATAGTATTGTTGCATTGATTTAGTTAGCGTAGATAAACCGTTTTTTACCTGAAGTCAAAATTAATACTTACTAATCTCAGCTCCAGACTTTATTTAAGGAACTAAACCTTATATATGTTTCTATCCACAAGAAAAAATGACTCAATTTTCCAGATTTAGAAAGATACAGAAATCTTAAGAACATTCTGGAACAAACAAGAAATGACAGAAAGTTATATAACAAAACACTTTTTAAATAATTGACCTCAATCAGATACGAATATGCCAGTTGTCATCTTTATTTCATAGCATTCTACCACTAAGACAAAGTGGACAATATTTACAGTATTTCCATAATATTGTAAATAATAATAATAATTAATGATAATTTAGTAATATTGTAATATTTACAATATTTTTAAATATAAACTTTTTTCTTTTAATGAAAAGAAGTAAAAGTCCAAATTATTTATTATCTATCATTCATGGCCTAAAATATTTTGTTATATTATAGTAACTCTTTCAAATTGCTTATTTTTGAAGCATAAGAAAAGTGAATACCCCAGAGATTGCAATAAATATTTAAAAGAATTACTTTAATATTACACTTACGTGTTGTACTTAGAAGCTATTTTTAATAATATTGCTTTCATTAAACGTAAACAACGAATGTCTCCAAAGACTTGACAATTTTAGTTCGAACAGGTTGACTTATTCTCTAATACGTCGTTTTTACTAATTATAATTTCGATTCCGAAGAAGAAAACAACAGTGAATGCAAATTTTGTGGAGAGAGTGTTGTATTACTAAAAAAAATCATTATTCGCTTCCTGGAATATAAATTCGCAAATAAGCAGGAATTTAAATTGTAAAAAGAGATTCGTGGAATTAACGGGTTTTTCCTCTTCTCTTGATTTAAAGGGTCATTTTAACCTTTGAGAATAATGAAATAATAATCCGTAAGCAATTTTTTTTCCAATAAGTAAGTAATTTTTTTAAGAAGTTGAACATTTAAAATATTTTTTTACTTTTTCTTTAATTTTTTTTTTTTTTTAACTTAACTGAAAGTTTATTTTTTATTTTTATTTCTTTTTGATAAAAACTTTTGCTTCTTAAAAAAATTAATGCTCTTGTCAGTGTATTGATGAATAAAAAAAATACAATATATATTAATAATAAGTTGTTTTTTTTTACGATTCCTACTATTAGTTCATACTCACCCCATATATATTTATTTATATATTTTGTTCAATTTTTCAATCACTAATAAAATATTTTTATTCATCCATTCAACTTCAAATACATTTTTCTTGAACTTGTAATGGATAATGAATGTCAATACTATTTTTAATATTAATTCATTCATTAAATTTAATTATTTTTTAATACTTTAAACATTTTAGCAATTTTTAATGAAAACACAAATCTACGGGTAGCAGCTCAATGGTCCAATGCGAGGATTTTTAGCCTTTTTTTCAGTGAAGGGGAAGAATGTGAGTTCAATTCTTGCGAAAACCATTTTTATGCTCAGTATTTTTTTTTCTTTATTAACCCAAGTAGGAATTTAATTTAATTTTTTAAATATTATTTTTTAAAAATCTAGTTTTATTTTGATGTTTGAAGTATTATTATTATTATTGATATTTATCTGCTCACACAAACATTAATGAGATACCTGACAATATTTTTTATTTTTATCTAAAGGAATTTTTTTTTCCGTTTTCAGGAAGCTATAAAAGCTTCCTGGATATCATACAAAGTTAATAGCAGAAAAAAAATTCCTAAATTTTTTTCAATATTCATCTATCATTAGTCACATTTCTTGTGGTCTCTATTATTTGTGTAAATAGAAAATAAAGGAAAAAAATAATAGGGTTAAGTACTTATTGCAATAAATTGCCAAGCACACTAAACTGTAAATAAACATAATTTAGATTATTCTTCTATCTTAAAACTCTATGAAATTTTGTTTAACCCTAAATTCATGCTCAGTGACTGAAAATTCACATTTTAAAAATTTTTTGTTCATCCTGCAACTTCGGCAATATTTTTTAAAGTAAAAATTGTAACTATTCCAGGATTATATATATATATATATACAAGGTGGCCAGAAATAAAACACCCCTACTCTGACCTCCATGGATATCGAACTACTCAGTGTAAAGGCTCAAAATTTTGTACACATACTATTCAAAATATGGGGAAACAGATTTCACGAAAAAAAAATTAGTTCCTGAAATCACCGATAGGTGGCGCTGCACAACTGGAACTATGATCAAAAGACACAAATAATAATAAAAATTAAAATGTTTATGCGGAATGGAATGCTTCCATGCTTCCTTTTTAATTTTTCTGCCCCTTATGGAAAATAAAAATAGTAAAGAAGCTAGAACTCCCTTTGTAACTGCAATTTCATACTGTAACCAGAAAAATTTGCATAAAGCATGGTTAGAAGCCATGTTCTGGGTATAAAAGAAGTTAAAAGGTGGGGAATGTCATTCTTATTAGTGATGGCTGTCACGCTGCCAGAACGCGCTTTGCTTGTGAAGTTGTTTTACGAGAATAAAGGAAATGCTCCAGCAGCACTTCGAGAGTTTCGCCGACTTAAGGATTTGCGTAAGGGACCATTGCTTCCACAAGCTCTCAGGAGAATGATCGCTCGATTCGAGGAAACTGGACATCTTGGAGTTCAGCCTGGTCGAGGACGCAAACCGGTTCGTTCAGATGTCGTTGAAGATGTTGCCACCGGTATTGTTGAACAGTCAATGGATAATGTTTTAGGCTGCAGTAGTGCACGTGCAGTGTCACGACACTTGGGTGTTCCCTATAGCACAGTGTGGAACGTACTCAGAAAAATGGTGCATTGTTTCCCGTACAAAATCCGCCCTAATCAACAATTGCTGGCCACAGACAGGGAGATGCGACTGACCTTTGCATTGACATTTCTTGCTAGAGTTGAAGTGGATGCATCGTGGCCGTGGCAGATTCTGTGGAGCGATGAGGCCCATTTCCACCTCAGTGGAACAGTGAACACCCATAACTGTCGCATATGGGACACGACAAACCCCCGTACCTTCCAAGAGATTCCACTCCACTCACCGAAAGTTACAGTCTGGTGTGGATTCACAGCCACATTCATCCTTGGACCGTTCTTTTTCGAAGAGGTTACTTCCAATGGCCTTGAGACATGTATCGTGACGGCCAACAGGTACAAAAGGATGCTCGAAACATTTGTTGTACCCCATTTGCAGCAGCGCCAATGCCTTGACACCATTACTTTTATGCAGGATGGAGCACCTCCACACATTGGACTCCCTGTGCAACAGTTTCTTCGCCAACATTTCACCACTGACAGAATAATCAGTCGCGCGTTTCCGACAACTTGGCCATCTCGTTCACCGGATCTTAATCCGTGTGATTTTTGGCTTTGGGGACACTTAAAAAACCTTGTTTATCGAGAACGTCTGATAACCTTGGCAGATTTGAAAGAGAGTATCAGTCTGCATGTGAGAAGCATCTCAGATGACCAGTTACGATCCGCAGTTGAACAAGCTGTCCACAGACTTCACATTTTACATCTTCAGGAAGGGAACCATATTGAGCAGCATTCCCTGCATCGATAACGTCCTTGTTTCATGTATGCTTGGTACTTTCAAATAAAATGTGTTTAAAACGTGTTTTTGTGTCTTTTCAGCATACGTCCAGTGGTACAGCGCCACCTATCGGTGATTTCTGGAACTAAATTTTTTTTTCGTGGAAATCCGTTTCCCCATTTTTTGAATAGTATGTCCACAAATTTTCAAGCCTTTACACTGAGTAGTTCGATATCCAGGGAGGTCAGAGTAGGGGTGTTTTATTTCTGGCCACCCGGTA
>JAPMOQ010066743.1:17893-30459 GCA_026543055.1 Argiope trifasciata | reverse complement strand
TTTTTTGAACTTTTCCCGAATAGCTCTGAGCATCTAATGATGTGATTCGGGAGTTCCCATCAAATTTCCTAATCCATGTATCACATTATGGGATAAATAGTGTCCCCAGGCTTCCTAGCTCGGAATATATTCGTCCCACTTGAGTGAACTATATTAGCTAAGAGCATAGTCGTGTCCATGTTCCGACGGAGGAATGAATTTCCGATCTTCGATTTCTAGAGAGAGAGAGAGCCTCTTTTTTTGCTTCCCCCTCTTCCTTTACCCTTTCTGGTCGTGTAGTACGAATCTAAGGAGGGACATCCGAAATACTAATGGTGGTCAGCATGTCATGTGACCACTCCCATCTGTCGTTAACCAAGGGACTGTATATTATAAAATTACTCGCTGTTTTCAGGTGCTGTTCGAGGTATAACAGTACCTGGAAGTGTCAAAAGTGTTAAATTATTCACAACAAAATAAAAAAAAATTATCTTAATTTAAAAATAACTTTTTTTTGCGATGTTTTCAGGTGCTATGCAAGGTATTTTTCCATAATATCCTGATCTTCAATCAAGGTATTGTGAAAAAATATCTTTTTCAAATACCTTGAATAACAAAAACATTAAGTTATTCATAATGAATGAAATTTTTTTTTCTTCCTTTAAAAATAACTTATTTTTGACAATGTTTTTAGGTGCTATTCAAGGTATAATAGTACCTGGAAGGTGTCAAAAGAGTTAAGTTATTCACAATGAAGTAAAAAAATCATCTTTCTTTAAAAATTACCTATTTTTGTTACGATATTTTTAGGTGCTATTTAAGATATTTTTTTAATTATTCATGATTATTTTTTAAGATGTTTTTAGGTGCTATTAAAGGTATTTTTTCAAGCTATTCAAGCTTTTTTTAATGATGTTTTCAGGTGCAATTCAAAGTATAACAGTACCTGGAAAGTGTCAGAAGACTAAAGTTATTCACAGTGAAGTAACAAAATTTATCTTTCTTTAAAAAATATCTTATTTTTTACGATGATATTACAAATAATAACTCAACACAGTGGATTTTATTATTATCAAAAAGAAACAAATAGACCTTTTAATAAAATTAATTCCTTAAAACTAAACTCTGTTATTAATATAACATAACTCTGTTATTAATGTAAATCTAAAAATATCATTCATTAATATCTTTTGATTGAGTATTAACATTAATTTTCCAATCATATTGTATATCCAAAAATATTGTAGTACAAATAATTTTACACCATCTTATATTTCAAAAATTATATTTACAACTATATTAAAGATTCTATGGTATAAATATAATTTCTATGTTGAATCAATTTTAAAGGAAAATAATTCAATCTCATTTTCTAAAATTAAATTTGAGAATTTTGAACGAATATTAAGCGAATCACGAGATAAAATAAATAGTTTCTTTCATTACCATTCTGAAAGTACATCAAGTTTCACAATTCTAAAAGAAAACACAAATCTAATATATAAAAATAAATATTTGTTTGTTCGTATTTTATGTGCTGTCGAACCATTCATCCTATTTGGATTAAACATTATCAAATTATTGATTGATTGCTGTTAAGATTATTTTTTTCGGTGGCAGCAATGTGCCAGATGCCAGTTAGAAAAATATGTTTTTGTTAGTATACTAAAAATTAATATTTTAATCAAAAATTTGATTTGAGGATGAAAACATAAAAACTTGAAAAATAAAAACATTATAAGAGAAAAGGCATATCATGCGAAAACCATTGAAAATTACATTTTTAAAAATTAAAACATTACATATGCGCTTAATATTACAATTTATTTTTAAAAAACATCAACCTTGATTGGATTACGTTTTTATTGAAACCTCTTATTTTTGATAAAGATATATTATTTCACTTTTTAATAAGTTAATAAAAGCACGTAGTTTCATTTTTTGTTTTTATTCAGACACTACTATTTGCAATAAATCTACATCTTCAAGAAAATGATCTTTAATTTATAAAAATAGCCGTCACAGATAAACAAATGAAATTATTTAGAACTGCTATTTTAACTTTTTTTATTTGATTTTATTTTTAAATTAAAGGAATTTATATTTAATAAGCAATACTTTTTGGGTATTATTAAAGCAGAATTTTCTAACATTTCTTATAATAAAATCACATTTCTAATAAAAAAAGAATACTGACAAAATTTTTCGATCGAAAAATTTTGTCACCTTTCTGTTGATTATGTTGAATAGATGTTATATTACCGCCCTTTAGTACTTAGTTACAAATTTCACTTGCATAAACGTGCAAAATATAATTTTATTAAATTGATTTTTTACATATAATTTATTAGAAATTAAATTTTTTTGCAATCTCAACTATTTTAGTTATGAAATATATATACAAAACTGAATAAGAATTTTAGAAAGTACATAAATTTATCAAAGATATATAAAGATAAAAAATTTTATAAAATATAATTTTCGTTTTAAATAATATAATGACGTTAACCTGACAGGATAGTAAATTTTTAAGTACTTTTATGCCTAACCAAAAATGAACTTGAATGTTTAATTTTGGTCATAACTTTACCTTTCGTTTTGGAACATTTGAAAAAAAAATAAAACATTAGTTATCGTATTCTCGGGAAAAAAATGTAAATACTGCTTTCTTTAAAACATTAATTCGTTTGAGACGCATAAATCTGATTTAATTAAGTCTTTTTTGAAAAATTAGTGCTAATAATAATTTTCCAATTTTTAGAAAATTTTTCCATAGGAGTAATTTGGGATTTTAAAATTACCATTATATATCACATTTACAGTACATTTAAAGTACATTTTTTGCTTTTTCTGAGCTATATTAATTGATATATTTAAAAATTTAATTTTTTTCCGTTTTATTGGAATTTTCCTTTTATCAGATCTTTTCTAAAATATGTGGAAGAAATGTAATTACTGTCACACACTTCATTTTCATATTTATTAAAATTTTCCATAATTCACTTATTAGGAAGAAGGTTTAAGGTATTAATTTGCATTTTTGCTATTTATTATGTATTTTGAGCTTACATTTTAATTCATGATATTACTTTAATGAAAAAATATTTAAATTTTCTAATAAATCAATAATTCAATCATGCAAATCTCAAGTTTGTTCAGTTATCACATATTTATCGGCAAAATAAATGTAAGATCTTTGATTTATTTTATACAAATCTTTTAATTTTCCTTAATAATCCATTTTCTTTCTAATAACGTATTCCATTGAATCATAATCATTTGTGATACTAAAATGAGATAAAACATAATTTCCTTTATTAAAACCATTTACTTAATGAAATCTTCGGCTACGAAGACAATTAGATTAATCTTCCTTTATTACATAATTTAATTATTTTTATGAAAGCTATGATCACTAGTCATTAAAGTAATTTTTTCCTGTGGAATTTGCTGTGGTATTGCAATCAAAATACGTATAATGGTATATTTTCCAAAATTATTCCAATTTATTTTCTTATTATTTTTATTAACTTTTATGAGTATTTTTCTTATCAATACTTTTTTGTTAATCAAAAAATGAATCTGTATAAAAGTAAATTGGAATAATTTACAAATATTAAAATTTATTATTTTAGTGATCACTGTAATTTGCTAAATTCATTATCTTATAAAATGTTTCAATCTTTAATATATCATTGTAACAACTTTTATCATTTAAAGATATTTTATTTCTAAATTGATTTCATTCTATATTTATGAAATTAACATTTCAAAGACTTTGATAAAAATCTCTTTATTCTCTCAAAAAATGAATTCTGAAAACTAATATTTGCCTTTTTTTAAAAATAGTGGGAACTCATGGTCCTTTTTTTAAAAATCCCATTCATATAAAGAGATAAGGGAAACATTTACCATTTCTTTTGTTAGAATAGAATCGATAATCAGATTAGAAATTTACATCTGTTTTTGAAAAATTGTAATAATACAATACTTCAAATGAAACTATTATTTCTTTTTTTAGTGATCACTGCAATTTGCTAAATTCATTAGCTTACAAAATGTTTCATCTTTAATACATAATTGTAACAACTTTAGTCATTTAAAAATATTTTATTTCGAAAATGATTTCTTTCTCTATTTATGAAATTAACATTTCAAATACTTTTACATAAATCTTTTTATTCTCTCAACAAATGAACTCTGAAAACTAATATTTGCCTTTTAAAAAAATAGTGGGAACTCATGGTCCTTTTTTAAAAAATCCTATTCATATAAAGAGATGCACGAAACATTTACCATTTATCATTTTGTTAGAATAGAATTGATAGTCACATTAGAAACTATATTTGTTATGAAACATTATAATAATAAAATATTTCAAATAAAACTTTTATTTCTATTCGGAAATAAAACAAAATATATTCATAATAATTTCGTTCACCTTATACGCCATTTGTAATATCAATTTATATCATTTCTATTTCTAATATTTGCCATTTAGAGAAATAGTGAGAGCTCATAGCCCTTTTTTAAAATCCCATTCATATAAAGAGATACTAGAAATATTTACCATTTCTTTTGTTAGAAAAGAATCGATAGTTAGATTAGAAATTATGTATTTTTGAAACATTGTAATAATAAACTATTTCAAATAAAACTTTTATTTCTATTCGAAAATAAAACAAATTCCGATCATAATAATTTCGCTCGCCTTATATGCCGTTTGTAATATCAATTTCTCTCATTTCTGTTTCGTATAACGATGTACTAAAAACAAATGTCCCAATAAATATTAATGGCCTGAAGCATTTTGATCTTTTTAAGCTTTTATAACAATAACATCAAATCTATTTATGACGAAACATCGATACATTATTATTTTCAACAATTTTAATCTTTAAAATAGCTGTTTTGATAATATTTATATTCTTTTGACAATATATGCTATACATTTGAATAATAAAATATCGAGGTCCTTTTGCTAATTCAATATAATAAAAAAGATCTCTAGAATACTCATAACATAGTCATAAATATATAAAGCTCATTTCAAAATTAATCATAAGTTTTATCTTCTTTTTATTTGTTAAAGAATTGTCTCAATTTTAATTAAGGAAAAAAAAACAAGAAAAGGTATAGTTTAAATGAATAAATTTTTGAGAAACGTTTTACAAGAATTTTTTTTAGTCTACTTCTTCCTCCATATTATTTACTTTTGTTTAATAGTTGATAATTATTCATTAAAATGTCCTTATTTTTTTTTTTTTGAAATGTTCACAAATAAAAAGTTGTTGGGAAGCCTTTTTGAGAATGTTCAGAGAGAGAAAATGGTAATCATATAAAAAAAATAATTTAAATCTTAGTCAAGAAAATTACAGTGATGAAGTTTATTTCCATTATATATTTAACTATTATTTAGATTATAAATTATAAATTTATAGCCATTATATACATTTTGTAGTGGATAAAAATATTACAGATCAGAAATTTTGTGTTTACGTAATATAAATTATTAAAAAAACGTGTTTAAAATGTTTCCTAAACATAAATGTATGAGTTTATATTTCAACTCAATTTCTAAACTCTGATTGTGAGAAATTCTGGCAGTGAAAGAAATTTTTTATCGAATTTTAAATATAAAAATTAATTAAATATTAAAACGGACAATTGAGATTCTGTTCTCATTAAGTGATATACTCCAAACATTGAGCTATAAAAAGAAAAATGTTAAGGTCAAATTAAAAATGAAAAATTAAGCAATGGATTTGTTGAGATACTCATGTTATTTAGATTTTTTTAAGTAGATAAAGTGAAAATTCTTCAAAAGAATTCCATATTTAAAAAACATCAAACATAAATGAATTATAAAATCAATGTTTATTTTAGACATTCACAAATTCCATTTTATTATACTATTTAAAACCAAAGGCATCAATAAAGTGTTTCACACGAGTCATATGTTTTTTTCTTTTATACGTTTAAGCAGACTTTATATAAAAATAAACATTAAAATGAAATTAATAAAGTTTCGACAAAAATTTGTTAAGATATTATTTCGATGATGAAGATATTCTGAAAGTTTTATAAGCTTTAAATAAACGAGGAACTCTGCTTTACAGAAAATTCAAAATACGGAGGTCTGAGAGTTTATGTTCAGTAAAATAATCTAATAGATTCAATAAAGACGCTTTAATCGGCAAGAAAGCACAGAAAACAAACCACTGCTGAAGTGTAGAGGGAACAGGTATTGCAGTAAACAGCAGCATATAAGCAGCAAGTTGGCGAAAAACAATTGTAATACAAAGCTCTAAGGGAAGACTCCACAGAAGAAAGACCTCAGTCAAGTATTCAAGACTCTGAAACGCCCGCTACTCTCCACTGATTCCTCATTTGAGCTGAACACGGCAACTGAATTGTTACGGATTTTATACTTTACTTACTGATTGAATATTCAGTACACTCTGACAACAGCTCTGTCTCCCAACTTTTTATAATTTCCACAAAAATGTAGAGAAGATTCTAGAAATATCTTTATAAGTCGCTTCTTAATGAGCTTATCACAAAGAGCTTTGCAGATTCTAGAATGAACTTTGTCACCCAATTCATTTCTATTGTATTCGGAAAATCTGATCTATATTTTTATACAATCAGTTATATCACAAAAAAAGGAAGTATTTAAAAAAATGTACGCACTTTCAATGAAGAGGGGGTCTCTTGCACGTTAAATCCGACAGGCCAAACGTCCTGTTGGTGTGGCGTGGAAAGGGGGCGTCAGCTCAGATGTCGTCCTCGTCCTCTGACCGGGGTTCAAAATGACGAGGTCCTTCCCAAAACAGCCCTAGTGTCACTATACAACGGGACGTTGAAATAACTTAACTAAACCAAACAAATTTCAATTCTGACTAAAGTGAACTGAGAATGATTTTTCATATTTTAATGGTTTTCATTATATCTAACTAATATTTAAAATGTTTCTTGGTTATGAAATGAGCAAATCGACTCTTAGACCACAATTTTGTCCTTTTATGCCTTTTATAGCCCTATTTTCTCAAACTTTGACATCCTCAAGATTAGACTACTGCCGTTTATTCTATAAAAATTTATTTAAAATCCCATCTATTACTGAATGGAGTGCATAAAATCAATACATACTCTTTCGTTTGGTAACTCTCATTGTAAGATTTCTCCTGAAAGGAATTAATTACTTTGTTCTTTTTTTTTCCAAGTTTCGAAAATTTTCTTGCAAAAATAGTAGTTGTTTCTTGGTAACTAAAGATCTACAAATTTGGCATTCAAATAATAGCGGAAAAGTGTTTTCCTAATTAAAACTCTTGTACTTTGACTTTTAAATATGTTACATATAAAAAAATCAGGAATAAATTCCTGAAGTTTAAATTATATAATCTATCTTTTTCCAGGGAAAGCTTTAATTCCCTTTTGAACTTGGATCGAATTCCTTTAATTGTTTTCTTTGGAGCAACACCCACTCTTTCCAAGAAGGATTTGCTCTTCCTACCTTATTCTTTTATAAAATTCTACTCATTTGACTTATTTGTAATTTAAATTTAATATAGAATAGAATGGTCTTAAAAACATTTAAACTCAGACGCAGATATAACAAATTTCTATCTCTTCTTATTTTTCTTACAAAAACTCAAGTTTAAATCTTAATTGGAGAAAATTACTTAATTTATAAAGCTTTAATTATTTTCTCATTTCTACATTTACTTATATTAATTATATAAGATTCATTAAAATAGTTAATTTTTTACTAAAATAGAGAAATTTTACTTTAAAAAAACAGAATAAATTTTGCTTTATTTGATTTTTATATTAACTGACTCGACTTGATACTTACAAAGACAAAATATTCTACTATTCTACTGAATTTTTTATTTCTTTCCAAACAGTATTTTCTACATTTATAGGTTTTTCAATAACTATGTATATTTTTCATATTTTCCTGCATAGTTTAAATTGGAGAAAATTACTCAATTTATAAAGCAAATTTATATTTTTATTTATATTTTCAATTATATTTTTTGTTTATATTTTTAGATTAATTATCCCACTGGTACATTTAATTATATTCTTTAGACAAGATTCATTCCTGAATAGTTAATTTATTTTAAAAATAGAGTAACTTTTTCCTTTAAAAAAAGTAGAATAAATTTTGCTTCATTTTATTTTTTTATTAACTGACTCGATTTGATATTTATAAAGACAGAATTTTCTATTGAATGTTTTATTTCCTTCCTATCAGTGTTTTCTACATTTATAGATGTTTCAAGAACAATGCATGATTTTTATATTTTTAGAACTTAATTCTAAATTGATCCAATAATTTAATGATTTTTTTACACCATGATGTGAAAATGAATTCAAGATACCTAAAAATACAGTAGATATATAAAAAATTGCATGTCTAATCCGTTTATATCATAAGAGATTTATCCCAAATTTATGTTAGAACTCTAGTCATTACCGTACAACAGTTAATAGTCTGGAAGTCAACATCAACAAACTATCCCATCCACTGATTAATTGCTTTTAACCATATCGATAACGTGCTGATTTATCAAAATTCTTCAAAACTTTCAATTACTTCTCAAATTTTACATCCCTCCTCATTTATCTGAATCCGCATAATCATAAGAGTTTGATCCCAAATTGGTTATGTGTCCCAAAATATTAGAATTCTATCCATGATCAAAAAACAAATAATAATCTGGGAATCAATCTCAACAAATTGACCACCAACTGGTTAATTACTTTTAATTATATAAAAAACGTGCTGATTTATCAAAGTTCTTCAATTATTTCTCACATTACAAATATTTCTTAATTTATCTTGATATCATAAGAGTTTTATCCCAAATTTATGTTACAACTCTAGCCATTACCGTAAAACAGTTAATAGTCTGGGAACCAACCTCAACCAACTGCCCCACCAACTGGTTAATTACTTTTGTCCTATCAGCCCCAGAAGGTATTTGCTTTGCTACATTACTGTTATCGAATGGAAGTAACGCAATATTTCTGGTAATGCGCCTTTCTTTCCTTTCTATCAGAGATGGGAGAGCGCCTTTCGCTATCGCCGCAATTCCACGCGCCCACCCTGGCTAAGCTGCGACATGTGATAAAGGTGTTTTGATTAATGTCTTCCGCAGAGATACCCCGGAGCAGTATTAATTGACACCGAGACTTGGATAAACCTGGACTTTTGCGCGAGAGATCGAATAGATTTGAGGAATGAATTATTTTGTATTCAATACTAAAAGTAATGTCTTACTTTCAATATTTTTTTTTATCAATGGTTTTAATTTTTTCATGAGATAGGGTTTCTTAATTTTTACCCTGAGTAATTGATACCCCGGAGCAGTGTTAATTGACAACGAGACTTGGATAAACCTGGACTTCTGCGTAAGAGATCGAATAGTTTAGCAGAATGAATAACTTTCTATTCAATGCTAAAAGTAATTTATCAAAATTCGGTAAAACCTTTCTCGTTGGCTTGAATGGTTTGTTTGTTGTTGAAAAAATTGGCTTGATGTCTTGTTTTCAATATCTTTTTAATCAACGATTTTGAATTTTTCATGAAACGTATTAAGAAAGCATGGCGTTCACTAGCTAAGAAAATCATTCATTTCGTTTCTAGAATTTTTCCCAAGAACTGAAGAATTATTTGTAAGGTAGTTTTTCTTAATTTTTACCCCGGATAATTGAAACCGCGGAGCAGGAAACCCAGGTTTACGGGGATAAATATGGACTTCTGAATAAGATATAGAAGGGTTTTGCAGAATGAATTATTTTGTATTCAATACTAAAAGTAATGGTTTGATGTTTTGCTTTCAATATTTTTTATTATCAACGAATTTGAATTTCACATGAAATTTATTAAGAAAATAAGGTGGTCAATAGCTAAGAAAATTTCGTTTCTAGAATTTTTTTCAAGAACTGAAGGATTATTTTTTTCCACGAGAAGGTCATTTTTTAGCCTAAACAATTTTTGCGATAGTTACATCACCAATTCAAACTCTTATTTAATCCTTATAAGGAAAGGAGAATGATATGTGTTTTTGCGTTTTTAACGTTTGACCAGAATTTTATATCTAGAACAATCAAATTTGGCTCATATGTTCCTTAGAAAGTATAAATATTTGTATAGCAGTATGATGTCGAAAATGAAAAATTCAGTGTGGGAAAAAACAAGAAATGCTGAAAACTCTAAAGGTCTAGATCCCGTTTCTTGACATGAAATGAGCCGCTCTCAGAAATTTGAAAAGCGAAAAAATTTTGCAATCAAATTTTCTTCTATTGAAGAATCGTTAATGGTGCAACTTTTGCGTCTTCCACCCATAAGATGCATGTCTGCTTTTTCAAAGAGCCTAAATCGGCCGATCAAACAAAAATACTATCTAACAGCAAAGAATTGTTTGAAGCTCTGGTAATGCCCTTCAGATTCAAAAAAATAGTTTTACGAACGATTTGATAATGTAAACTAAAATAACTTCTATAACTATTCAGTATTTTTCTTCCCCAAAACGATCTTTATTTAAGCTATATCACTAAATTTATATATTGTCTACTCTAAAAATACTAAGCAAATAAATATATATATATTTTCCTATCCTTAACCCTTTTTTGTTTCTTACGCTTACACAGTGCTATTCAAAAATATGCTTCTTTATACATATTTTATTTACCCTTAAAATGTGGCCCATATATTTTCTGTTTTACAAATATTTATTGTAGTGTGAAATATTATAGCTTAATACTGAACAAATCTTATTTCACTCAATTTACTGCAATTTCTGTACAATTTACTGTAAGAAAGAAAAGGTTTCTAAACATGATTTGTTAGTTTATAACAAAATTTAAAAAATCTAAATCTCAATTTTTGGTTAATCATTAAAAACTTTAGTAGTCATTATTCAGAATTTTCTATTTTTTCACCTAGGCGTGTAAAGGAAAATCAAAGAGACAGAACTGTAAAAATATTATTAAAATTAAAGAAACGAATGTTCGATATAAAAATTTTATTATTGGGAAGATTATCTTTTAAAATTTTAAAAGAATACAAAAATTGTAAGAAAATATTAAAATTAAAGAAACGAATGCACGATATAAAATTTGTATCACTGGGAAATTTTGAAATAATGCAAAGATGGTTGACCTTGATAATGTGCTAAACAATAAAACACTACTAAAATCATTGCAATTTTGATGCATTTTTAATAAATCTACATTATCATATCCATTTAACATCTCCATAATTGTTATGTGTACCATTTTCATCATTCAGAATCTTTGAGAGTATTCGACTGTACTTAATTTTCACATATCTAAACTAACTTTGTATGCTTGATTCCTCTTACTATATGTCAGAAACACTTCTTTTTATATTTATTAAAATCAGTTTGAAAAATATCTTGCCTTGATTTCTAATATTCGTTGAAACGAAAAATTTTGATGACAATTCCACCTTGATTCTTCTTATTATATTTAAGATATTTCAGATAATATTAATTTTTAAATTAATCAGCATATTCTGGATATCTATGATTAATTACCTAAATAAATATTATTTAAATAACGATGGGAAATTTATCCTAGAATCTGCTTTACAGAAGCTTAATGTCATAATGGAAAAAATGTAACCTCAGTGAAACTGGAAATGTAAATTTTCATAAATTCAAGGACTTAATCTTTCATCAAGGAATTTTAATTAGTTATTTGAGAATCAAAAAGCAATTTTTAAATCTCCAATCTCAGATTCTCGTTGTTACAGCAATGTAAATGAAATATTTTAATGATAAATTCCTTTTTAAATCTTAGTCTTATTATTTGCAAAGGAAATTCAGATAGAACTTTTTTAAGTCTTCGAAAATTGCATACCAAGTATCATACAATAAATTCTGTTGAATATTTGTCATTCTTTACTCTAATTTCTTTTAGGAAATAAAATGAATTTAATCCTCGAAATTCGTAATCTGAAAAAAATATTAAGGTAAGTAAAGGAAATATATCTCAAATAATATTTTTCCACCAATCGAATTGCATTCTTAATTAAAGCTAGACAAGTAAAATAAAATAAATCTACTTATTCGCAAGTCTTAAAAATTTAAAGGAAATCAGAAATACTATAGCAGTGAAAGACAAATTCAAATATTTCAATCCGATAATTTTAAATTTCCCAACTATTTTATCCAAACAATGAATTCAAACTTTATTATTAATAATGTTGAATGCACGTGTTTCTGCATTTATATATATATATATATATACATAAATATATATATATATATATATTGTCGCACTCTCTTTTCCCCCCTACACTATGATTCACTCATTACACGCCGCCCTCTGGCGAGTGCTTAGAGAGACAGTCAGTCTGTTATCGTTATGTGTTGACGTGTTTTGTCCACTCTCTGTTTGTGTTTGTGTGTAACGTAACCTTATATGTTTTAATAATAAATTAATGTTACACAAGAAGGCTTATCTTAATTAGGACCCACCAACCACCGGTCACAATATATATATATGTGTGTGTGTGTGTGTGTGTGTGTGTGTGTGTGTGTGTGTGT
>JAPMOQ010066743.1:0-17793 GCA_026543055.1 Argiope trifasciata | reverse complement strand
TGTGTGTGTGTGTGTGTGTGTGTGTGTGTGTGCTTAAGAGGAGGAAAATATTCTGCCTGAGACGTACATACATATACAAACATATGTACATATGTATGTGTGCGTCTAAATATGTGTAAGTGTGTGTATAGAGAAAGAGAGCGAACAATAATTTAGAAATTTGTTGAAATTTTGCCACTTTCGTACCATCGTAGTCATATTTAAGGTAAAAGAAACTATTTTACTATAATTTTAATATCACAATACAAAATTAGTTTTCACTTCATCATAAAATTTAAAAAAGTATTTTTTTTCTATTATATTAGTTCTTTTGTCGTAGAATGTTTCTATTTATAAAACATTTCTAACAAATATTTTAGTAGATTCTACTATTGATTATTGAAATGGAAACTGAAATCTTATTTATTGATTATGCCACAAGTGCTTTTTAACGATCAAGATATGATAATTTGGTTTATTTTTTCAGCCTTGAATAGGCTTTGTAGTAAAGTATGCTCTTAATAAACTTCCTTTAAAATTAAATTTCAGAATCAAGAGATGTAGAAAAAAGTAAAACGGATCAAAATTTAAAATGAAATGGAAAAAAGTGTAGTTCCAGTGAAGTTAAATTAGCATAATGTTGTGTAAATTAAAAAATAAAAATTTCTTTTTAAAACCTCAGAAAGATATTTTTTATTCTAATCAAATGTACATGGAAACCCATTATATTCTTTAATATTTTACGCCTTTTATTCGTTTTTCACCAAAAACAATTCAGGTTAATATTACATTATACTGTAAGTCTTTACAAAAAAATCAAATAAAAATGGTACAAAATTTATCAAACTTATAAAAAAAAATTATAAAAATGTTAAAAAATTTATCAAATTTATAAAAAAATATAAAAATGGTACAAAATTTATCGAATTTATAAAAATGGTACAAAATTTATCGAATTTATAAAAATGGTACAAAATTTATTAAAAAGGTACAAAATTTATAAATAAGGTAAAAATTTATCGAATTTATAAAAAAATTAAAAAAATGGTACAAAATTTATATAAAAAAAATTTAAATGGTACAAAATTTATAAAAAAATCATAAAAATGGTACAAAATTTATAAAAAAAAGTTAAAAATTTATCAAATTTATAAAAAAATTATAAAATGGCACAAAATTTATTTTAAAAACTATAAAAATGGTACAAAATTTATAAAAAAGTTACAAAATTTGTCATTTTTTTATCAAATTTTCAGAGCAATGGCATAAAAATTTACATTTAAAAAAAAATATTGGTTATTTATTTCCTCCTCAAATTCAAGAACTGCATTCAGATCTCAGACGATATGTAACCCTAAAATAATTTATCTTACTCATACTACCGAGAACCCTAATTCATTTTACGCATTTTGTAAACCATACCCTCTCTATTCTATTACTTTGTGGGTGGGAAAAAGGAATTGCCCTCTGAAGTCTCCGCTGATCCAAAAAATGAGCCAGATGATGTGCCCACGTGACCTAACAGGATCGCGAACACCCCCTTTATCAGCACTTGAACACACGAGGGAAAATTCACACCTTTTGATCAATTTTCGCCTCGGCGTGACGTCATCTTTTTCCACGTCCCGTCAATACGAATTTCTTGACATGATGGAGCGGTTAGTCCACAATGTCAGTTGAAAAAGGGTGGAACACATTGTACACCCCCCATTAGAATGTGAGTTATTATTTAAATACCGAATTTCGAGGTATTATCTGCCTCTAGCCTCACCCCCCGGCTACGACCATCCTTTGTCTAATGCTTTATTAAATGAGATAACCCCTCCAAGCGGTATTTTTTGTCAGAGGTTTTCATTTAAATGTTGACTCAGGGGCAATTTTTAATGGATGTGATACTAATGCGTTATTTTAAATTCATTAGTGTCAGAAAGGTGCTACTTTTTTGAGACACAAAGAACTAATTTTAATGATATTGAAGAAGGCTAATGTTTGAAGAGAAGCGGGGGAAATAATTGGTTTGGGAAAGTTTAATAACCTCAAACATCAGTCATCTTTGGTTACAGTTTAGTGAGCAGGAGCAATGCGGCTGTAGTCATGAAAGTTTATTACATGAACTTTCCGAATCTGTTTTATGAGCTTATATGTTTCCGTTGTAAAGACAGTGTAGGTTTTGACACAATAGCTACATTGGTTTATGAAAGGATTCCTTTTTGGGGGTGGAAAGTGGGATAATATAAATTTTTTTCAAAAAAAGGAAATAGGTTTATTAAATAATTTTCAATTTTTTGGATCATATTCAATAGCTAAGAATATTATGACGGGAAATGTTAAACATTTTTTTTTGTCTAAATTTTGCAAATAACAAAAGCTATCAAAAAATATTTTTACAAAAGATTATCAATTATTTTGTTCAGTACACATTTTATGTTGCTACGCGATTTTTCACAGTTTAAGATATTTCTTTTAAATCTTGGGGCATATTTTTTCAGATTTAACGGCAGTTTTGATCAAAATACATCTCTTTGCATTTTGACAATAACTTATCAAAAAACCTTTTTACAAAAGATTATCAATTATTTTGTTCAGTACACATTTTTTGAAGTTATTCGATTTTCACTGTTTAAGTTTTTTTTTTTAAGCCTTATTGCATTTTTTTTTTCAGGTTTAATGGCAGTTTTTATCAAAATACATATATCTGTATTTTGACAATTAATATTTTGAAAGGAAAACATTTATGGACAAACTGATGTAATAATTTAGTCAAGGAAAGAGCTAAAAGTATATACGCACAACCCATTATACACTTGTATAAACACTGAAAGAGGTATTTCAGTTCTTTTTTATTCACAGCCACAATAGACTTTTGATAATCCCGAAGATATTGGGCCAAATAACTTGCAGATTAGTGAAGCAAAAAAAGCACACTTAAAAGGAAATGCAAAATGCTGGGTTTGATGTAAAATTTTGTCACGAAGATTTAAATAAACACACCTTCAGCTTTAAACTATCAAACAAGTTTATTGGATGAAAGCAGCGAATTGCAACTTTACAAGGCCGAGAAGTTGCCCACGACGAGTGTGTATCAGCTTTTATGCAAGAACAGAATATTCGAGAAACAACTAATTTGCATAACAAAGATTGATCTAGGTTGTTAGAGAACATAAGGAAACAAACTAAAAACCCAAAATTGGGATATAAAAAGCATGGAGAACATTGAACCCAAAAACTCTGAGTTTAGACCGCGTGCTTTAACCATTCGGCCATTGAGCTCGTCGTAAACTTTCTTTCTGCGACAATATATTAACACCATAGGTGGAAACTGATTCTACACATACCACAAAATAAACTTAAAAATCTGAGTTGCTTATTATTTTAAATTGCGCCAAATTTATTAAGATCTTTAGTGATTTTCTTAACTTTCTCTATTATGTAGTGTAGAAAAAGTTCTCTAATGGTAAAAAAATTTCAATTTCAGATTATGATAAATCTTAACATATTCACCCTCCCTGAATATGACATTCTACACTGAAGTCACAAAAGTCATGGGATAGCAATACGCAAATATACAGATGGCAGTAGTATCGCAGCGAAAAAGTATAAATGCGCAGTTCGTTTTCCAGAGCTTTCATTTGTGTTCAAGTTATTCATGTGAACAGGGTTTTCGTGATTTATGGCGGCACGACGAGAATTAACAGACTTTGAACGTGGAATGTTAGTTGGAGCTAGACGCATGGGTCATTCCATTGCGGATATCGTTAGTGAATTCAACATTCCGAGATCCACAGTATCAAGAGTGTTCCGAGAGTATGAAATTTCAGGCATCACATCCCATCATGGACAGCGCAGTGGGCGACCACCTGCACTTAACGACCGAGACTGCCGACGTCTGTGTAGAATGGTCAATGTTAATAGACACTTAACACTTCGTCAAATAACTGCAGGAATCAATGTGGGACGTACGAGGGACGTGTCCGATAGGACTGTGCGGCGAAATATGTCTTCCTTGGGCTATGACAGCAGAAGACCGACTCGAGTGCCTTTACTGACAGCACGACATTGCCTGCAGCAACTCTCCTGGACTCGTGAGCATATGGACTGGTCCCTAGACCAGTGGAAAACCGTGGCATGGTCAGATGAGTCATGATTTCAGTTGTTACGAGCTGATGGTAGAGTTCGAGTGTGGCGCAGACCCCACGAAGCCATGGACCCAAACTGTCAGCAAGGCACTGTTCAAGCTGGTGGTGGCTACATAATGGTGTGGGCTGTTTTTACATGGCATGGACTCGGTCCTCTGGTGCAACTGAACCGATCATTGACTAAAAATGATTATGTTCAGCTGCTTGCAGATCACTTGCAGCCATTCATGAACTTCACGTAGCCACACAACGATGGGATTTTTAGGGGTGACAATGCGCCATGTCACCGGGCCAGAACTGTTCGCGATTGGTTTGAAGAACATTTCGGATAATTCCAGCGCTTGATCTGGCCCCCTAGATCGCCCTATATGAGCACCATCGAGCATTTATGGGACATCATCGAAAGGTCCGTTCGTGCCCAAACTCCTGCATTATCCACACTTTCACAATTATGGACGTCTATCCAGACATCATGGCTCAATATTCCTGCAGAGGACTTCCAATGACTTGTGGACTCCATGACACGTCGAGTTGTTGCACTTCGCCGGGCAAAAGGAGGACCGACACGATATTAACAGTCATCCCATGACTTTTGTCACTTCAGTGTATTTGTCTGTTTGTTCATCTGTCTTTCTATCAGAGACAAAGATAACTAAAAAATCTTTGAGTTAGAAGGATAGAATTTGGTATGCCGTCTTTACACCAAATTTGTATGTTTGTCAAAATTTGTAAAAGGTCTAAAACTTAGAAATTCATTTTGAGTAAAAAGATTACCTGTAGGTTTGTTCGAATATAAGTTAGCACGATGACTGCAAAATGACAATAATTAGATGAATAAAATTCTGTACGTCGATTTAACATCAAACACATGTAGGACATTTTAAGCTACATCGATTAATGACCTGAACGTCTGTCAGTCTATAATTTCAAGCGTGTGTAAACGAAATAACTCAAAATAGCAGTGACTTACATGAATGAAATTCAGTACAGTTTTCGAATGATTATAAATTTAGTTCGGTGTCAATCTTTTGGGCCAATCGGTTGTGGAAAATGTGCTTGAAAAAGAAATTGAAGGGTTTGCTGCAAAAAGGATGAAGCTCTAACTTGGAGTAATTCAGTTTCAAGAACTATCTCGTGGTAAAAAAATCCTTATTCCAAAAGAATGCAAACTAAGATGTCCAATCTCAATTCTCTCGCTCTACTTACGGGATTCAGATGTCTGTCTCGTTGTAATTTAGAATTTTTTTGACGTTTTTAATGGCTTTCTGCAAATTTAAATAATTGGAGCCATCTCCTTTTTGCAGCAAACCTTCAATATTTTTACTATCAATCGCATGCCAGGGATTAATCACCGAAAATCTAGCCAAAGATCGAACGATAGGTATATTTCGTACGTATAGCATGACAATTCCATGATTTCTCAGGGAAAACATTTTTATTAGAGCTTAAGCTAGAAAGGTTTTCGGAGGTTACTCGAGTATTTTCTCGCATAATCTCTAATAAAAGTGTTTGCTACAATCATTAACACAACATCAAACGGTGTGTGAAGCAATTTCAGGATATGAGGTGACTGTATAAGAAAAGATGAAGTGCCTGTATGCCGAGTTCACCCTTAGCTGGTTGCTGGTATAAGAAAACCATCTAAGGGTGAACTCGAATACAGATTAATAATATCAGACTTTTCAGGAGCTTCAAAGGTGCGTTAAGACCCAACTTACATCATGGATAGCAATGTTTATCCATAAGCGTATCATAAATATGGTCCTCAGCTCTGAAACGTTTAAGAATTTTTGCTACTATTGAGATAAAATGTAATTACGATTTTAATACAAATTTTATAATGAATTAATTTTTTTCCTACCAGTGCCTTTTATATTTTCAACTTGAGTTTGAAAAAAAGACCATCTTCTTAATGCGAAAATAGAAAAAAATTGCTACTATACCCTGATTTAAAGACCAATAGAAATATTTTCAAGAATGTTTATTGTTTTCGAGCAGCATTTTAAATTAAAATTGCAAATATTTTCAATAAGCTTGACAAAAAACCATTGAAGACCGTAAAAATGTTTCACGAATCGAGATAGTTTTTATATATTAAAATATCTACAGAATTTTTAAATAATATTGTAGATATTTTCATATGTCTTTCAAATTATTATATACGATAAATAAAAAAAAAATCTTATTCTTATTCTTTTTTTTCAACTATCTGACCTGATAACCTTTACACACCACTCACCTTCTTTTCCTGAATACAACACTCACTTTCTTTTCATGAAAACACCACTAACTTTCTTTTCCTGCATACACCACTCACTTCCTTTTCATGAATACACTACACACTTTCTTTTCATGAATACACCACTTACTTTCTTTTCATGAATACACCACTCACCTTATTTTTGTGAATACACCACTCACTTTCTTTTCATGAATACATCACTCACATTCTTTTCATGAATACACCATTCACTTTTTTTCTTAAATACACCACTCACTTTCTTTTCATGAGTATACCACTCTCTCTTTTCATGAATACACCATTCACTTTCTTTTCGTGAATAAAAAAGTCACTTTCTTTTCATGAATACACCACTCACTTTCTATTCATGAAATTCCATCAGCAATTCGTTGTCTCACTAAATCTGTCTCTTGATATCATTGCCCCAATTTATGAATATATTCCAGATATATAGCAATAAGACGATTCAATATATATCAATAAGAGGATATATTATTATACAGCAATAATAAAATTCCAAAAAGTTATCGAAGTCTCTCATGTATCCCGAATATCCTCAATTGAAAGCATTCAGACAAGTAAAAAACGAATTTAAAGAAAATGGAGTTATAAGTAAGTTATGCAAAATTGAACTATTTCTTATCTCTTATATTTATCGAATAAAATTTTCAATTTTATAGATTATTATCTAAACTATAAAAGCAAATTTCAAATAAACATTTTCATTCCATAGAATATTATTTAAATTCAAATAGAATTTTGAATAAAATTTTATTCTATTGTTTTTTTTATTGATATGAAAAAGTTCTTGAAAATATCTAAACATTTCGTATTCCAGATAAATTTATTCAAACTTAAGCAATAATATATTCATTGAAGAAGTTCCAAGAATCTTTGAATGTTTGTTTACATCAATACAAAAATTTAAAGTTAAGAGATGGAAAATATTTCCATAAACAACTTCTTGAAAATATATTAGACATAAGTAAAGGAAAATTACAGAATAAAACTGGAGAAAATGCAATTTCAGAGCTTTTATAGATTTAAATTAAATAAATTTAAATTTATTTTTTCAGTTGTTTGTTAAAATCATTCATGTACGTAATTCAGCGTTTTCTGAATAACGTTGCAAAGCCAAGGAATATATAGGAATTTTTCTAATTTATAATTCACATCTTTTTACATGCAATATATATATTCTCCATATAAATAAAGAGCAGAGTCTCCATATAAATATTTATATATCTTACTCAAATATTCAAACGTTAATAAAATTCTTTTTATTCATGCATACAAGTTCAAATACATTTTTTAAACTTGTAGTGGATAGCACTCGATGAAAATAAAATTTTTGAAATATTAATTAATTAATTAAATTAAATTAATTTTTAATACTATAAGTAGAGTTTTTTTTTTCAATTTTAATGAAAATTGAAATCAACAAGCAATAATTCAATCGTTAAAATACATGGATTTCGGTATATTTTACAATGTGAAGGTAAAGAGTTCAATTCTTACGAAAATCAATAATTTTTGGATAATTAATCTATATATACATATATATTGATAATTCAGTAATAAAAAGTAACTAAAATAAATGTTTTTAGCTGACGTAAGAAGAAATTTTTTTATTTTTTTATTTGTAACTTCTTTATCTTTTAATATAAGCAAGTTTATATTAAAATATAAACAATAAAGATATTTTAATACTAATTTATTAAACAATATAGGTATTTTTCGATAAGTTATATAAACAAGTTATAAATAAAGAAATTATAATTTTTTAATATGTATAGATATTATACTTTTTTAAATAAAATATCTGTATATAAATTATATATAGATATTGTTTTTCATAAAAAGTTGTTATGATTTCTTCCCGGGTTTTAACTTATAAATATACTATGTATATTAAAATTGAAAAATAATATAAATAATAAATAATATAATAATATAAATAATAAATATATCTTTTGGATATAATATAAATAATGAATATACCTTTTGGATATAATATAAGCTTTCAGAAATTAAGATTAAAACTTAAACTTTCTCTTCCTTAGGAGCAGAAAGATTTATTTTTATCAGCAAAATCTCCTATGAAATAATTAGTTTTTGAAAAATAGTCAATAAATTATGATCATCGGCTTTAAAATTCGTATATTTCTCCTGCACACTTATAATTGTAGTCTAATTGAATGTAGAAATTATATATATTTTTTAAATTTGAATCATTAAATAAAACTTCAAGTGTGTTTTTGAATACAGTATAAAGAAAAGATATTTTAAAACTAGTTAAAAGAAAATTGCTTGCTATCATGCAAAGTAGATTTACAGAGATTACTGCATTGGGAAATTTTCAATAAAACCGTTTACATACCGTGTTAGAAATCTTTCAGGATTGCAACTATTGAAATGTAACTCGATATGTTGCTTCTCTCCGAATTCTAGCTTTATCAATCCATTTTGCACTCATTGAGGGACAATCGAACATTCTTAATTTACTAAATTGCTCACGAGGAATTTGATTCGATATAGTTCACGATAAATTAAATTACTATGTTATATGATTTTGATAAGATTTTTAAAATAGCCGTCTTGTGGAAATTAAATTTTTATTTCAGATAATTTCATAAAAATCGCAATGATCTGTTTTAATTAATGCACAACAAACTATATATTTTGTTTGTTTGTTTGATTTTTACTCATTAAAACTGATTTCCAGCTTTTTGCAGACTATGAACAAAAAAAAAGGATATTATTTCAGTTTTCTCTATATTTTTACATCCCTGAAAATTGAATATATATCTTTGTTTCAATCGTTTTTTTTTTCTTCTGGTATATATAATTTGGTTGGACTAACGAACTTAGGAAAGTTGTATTTTGAATTTAATTACTATTTTTTCATTAACCTATTTGCATTATATGAAAATATGGAAAAAAAAGGCCTATATCACGGAGAATTTTTTTATTTCATATTTAGGTGTAAAATTGTATAAAAATAGAAAAAATAATCATTTTTGAGCCTTATTTGTTAGTAATTTTGTTCAGAGGGCTAATATTTGAAATGTGAGCATATAATATAGAAAATTAATATGATGCAGCGCATATATATGCTCCAGTGATAATGGCAAAGGAAAATTGAGCGTATATATACGCTAATGGATGCAAATGGTAACCGAATACGTTCGAAGGAAAAAATTTGAAAAATTTGATTTTTTAAAAACTATTTTTGGTTTTTAGATATATTTTCAATTATAAACACTATAAATACAAAAACATTATTTGAAAATATAATATATTTTGAGAAATAGAAAAATTCTGTAGTAAATTTTAACGAAATTTTACCAAAACGGTTAATATTCCACACAAAATTGTAATGCAACAAGCCCATTTTTCTTTCTTCACAAATTATAGAATGTAATGATGAATGAAATGAACCAAAACCTAAGAAATATTTTGAGATGCAAAGAAGTTACAGGTAAAAATATACGAATATGTGCATTTTTTTCCACAAATTCGCAACTTAGTTTTTCTTAAAACACCTATAAATGAAAAAAGATTCCGCCAACAATAAAACTTAAGTTTCATTTCATTGCCCATATTATTTAAAACACAAGCTGAAATTTTTACGTAAATACATCTATTAGTTTTGGGGATATCACGTTAATGATGGATAATTTTTATGAAAATTAAAATTGAAGTTAAAGACAAATTTTAAATGAAAAATATATTTTGCTTCAAATTCCTCTGAATAATAGGTTAGACTTTCCATTTCTAAGTAAAAATCAACTGTTTTGGAAAGAGAAAAGTCTGAATTACAAGAAATAACACTTTTTTTAAAAAATCGCCAATGTGGTTGAATACCAGTGTTTTTAACGAAGTCGGATACCTTATCAGATTAATTCTGAATTAAATTTGTTATTATATCTTTCCAGCATAAGGTCATACTCGTTTCACTCACAAATCCCCATTATTGCGTGATAGATTGACTAGATGCCCATCCGAGGTAGCACAGTCTGCTGCATTATATTATACAATATAGTGCGATATTATGTGATATTAAACTCTATTCCACAATATTAAACTATATTTCGAATAATCTCAGACAATATTGTACAGTATTTGTGGACTACTAAGGATCATGTAATATTGAGTTTGATGTCGTGCGTATCCTAAATGCATATCCCAACTAAAATTCTCATCGCACAGCATATTTTAACATATTATCAATCAACATACTACAATTAAGGGGAGAACCTCTCCATACGTATATTTTTAACTTTCTAAAGCCTTTTGGGTTTTATCGTTTGATATAAATATTTTACGGTAACCACTTGTTTTGCATAAATAAGCACAAAAGTTTTGATTACTGCTATTTTATTTAAGAATTTTAATGCATTTTATCTATTTAAACTTTTAACTACCTCCGTGCTATTATTTCAAACAGTATGATTGGCGTAGTATAGCCTACATCTGACTCTTGCATTATTAAACTTAATAACACCAATCTTCAAATTTGAGTTCCGGTTCAAGCATGGTTGTTCTTCTGCGTTCTATCCGAGATCTGTGTGAATGGGCCTCCCTATAAAAAGGGGTTGTGCAAACGAATGTGAAGCATGAAGTACACAAATCTCACTCTTGGTCCTTGTTGGCACTGCTGAAAAAATAATAAACACTTCTTTAAATCACTGAGATAACTGTCAGTTTGCCTATATAGTACCGCAATCAACCACATTTATATATCATGTTCCAATTTTCAATCGATAATAAAATATTTTTTATCCTTCCCCTCAAGTTCAAATACATTTTTTAAAACTTGTAGTGGGTGACACTCGGTGTTAATACAATTTTTCGAATATTAATTCGTTAATTAATTTTAATTCATTTTTAATACTTTAAACAGCGTTTTAGCAGCTTGTAACGAAAAGTGAAATCAGCGGGCAGTAGCTCAATCGGTAAATCAAAGATTTCAGTATTTTTCACGTGAATTTGAAGAATGCGAGTTCAATTCTTGCAAAAATCAATATTTTTTTTAAATAATTTATTGCGAAATTAAAAGTAACTAACTTTAAATTTTTCTTTGTTGACCTAAGTAGGCAGCAGTTTCGAATAATAAATATTCAATTACTAAGTACAAAACAACAAAAACAAAATAATACGTTTTTTATTTTTACTTCAAAAAATGTAAAGCAGAAACAATTTAGCAACCTGGAACGCAACCTATCCTACGCAAAGAATAATATTTAAGAAAAGGCCATTGAGTATTAAAATATCTCTCATAACAAGAGAGCAAAATTTTAAATATTCCTGCATTCCGGCTACTAACTGAAGAGCGTTCGATCAGATATGTAATCATTTCGAAACATTCACCACTTGCGAAGCATTTCAAAACCTAACAGCACGTACTTAACCATCTTTTTCGATGTCTTCATTTATTTTCCCTAAACAGAGTGCCAAATAACCCAAAACTCGCCAAACTTTTCCAAACAGATGTATTTATACGACGCCAGAGTTTCCCCACTATCTATGTCTTCCATCAAAATAGAATCTTAGCACGAAACTTGGACCAATCGATGGAAAATGTTTCCTTATCTCTTTACAAACTTTAAAGAGGAAGCGGGCATTTGGCGACCGAAGCAAAAGACCTGCTCTTGTAAACACCCACCTTCCCACCTTGCCTTAATTTTCCAGCGGTCGAGGCGCAGTAATTGAGAGTAAAATAATTTTCCATCGAAAAATCTTTCCTTCGTCAACTTTAAATCGTCCATTAGCGGGCCGGTTTTGCTAATAAAATGTTATGCATTCGCCCATATGTGTGTATACATTGAACAAAACCATCTTCTTCTCGACGGTATCTTTGAGAAATTTTCGCCTCACGCGATATTGTCGTTTTGCCCTCGAATTTAATATCGGCAAATCGGTGTGTTCTGGTCTTAATGACACTGCACCCTGAGCGACACTTTAGGGCAGGGGGGGGGGATAGTGTCGGCATGTTCCATTCTGGGACATGCCGGAGTTTACCTGGAGTGAAGGGTGTTGCATCAATGAAACGCGTTTCGAGTTTCGTTGCCATAGACGATTTGAATCTTAATTTGGGATTTCAATCAAAATGTCTCGATTTAAATTATTTGAATCGATTCAAGGTACGCGATTCGGGTAACGTTATTGACAGCAATTACCTGCCTTGACGTGGTAATTGCGGACACTCTGTGATTGAATCGACACTTAGATGGGGCGTTTCGCTTTTCCGAGAGATTTCAATTAAATCCTGATACAGATATCTCTCAGATACGAGCACTTTGTCTGCTTTACAAATCTGACAATTTTTCACGATATTTCTGCGATATATAAATTTAGAATGAACCACGTGTTCTCTTCCTAAATAAAAAAAGCATTGAAGCTCTTAGTCACCAATTAAATGAATTGATTCAATCTTAATTTTATGAGTTAATTAATTTGAAAGCAAACAAAATCATTTAGCAAACAATTTTTCGTTATCATTCAGGGTAACAGTTTCAAGGCCCGATTCCACCAAAAACCCGCGGTGTAAGTGATACTGGTTCACGTTAAATCTGTCAGGCCAAATGTCCTCCCGCTGGTGTGGTGTGGAAGTTTGGAGAGAATGCGCCAGCTCAGGCGTCACCCTCGTCATCTGACCGGAGACTCAATGTTAGGAATTCAGTACCAAAATTGCCCTAGTGTTGCTTTAAACCGGACCATAATATAACTAAACTGAACTAAACTAATTTTCATGATTCTAATTTGACTAAGCCTATTAGAATGCTCATATCCATAGACTCAAATCTGTGAATTGCCTTAATGCGTTTCCAAACTTGAAATTTCATTCTCGGATCGGGTTGGTCTAAAGCCATTTGGTCATACCAAGCCGAATGAGAAGTAGCTCTTTCAAATGAAGGCAAAGGTGTGCGCCTTTCCTTGTGAACGAACACCGACACAGAGACCTAATTCAAAGAATGATTTCTCATTTTTCCATTGACCTAAAGTTTTACTGTTTGTTGTTAATACTAGCGTCTCTTTGTACATGATAAATTTCAAACTACAGACTTCTCATATTTAAAAAAAAAAAAGATTATTTTCTGAAAGTTAATAAATAAAATATATGATTCTTTTTTTCAAACTGGGATATGTAGAAATTCAAAAAAGACAAAAAAAAGTATTATATATATATATATATATATATAAACATAGAGCTTCGATTCTACAATTTTGGATTATGATGACGTTCCAGTGGAGTTCCAGATTTCATTCTTAAGGCTCGTTGAGTTCTTACATTGGTGGTGGGTCTAATACCACTTGGCCATACCAACCTTTCGAATGAAAGCAGAGGCATGCGCCTTTCGTTGTTAACTAGCACCGTTCAGGTGAGAGTACGGTTTTCCTCGAACACGCACGACACAGCCCTTTTTAGGGGGAGGTTGAACTCATTCCTCCATCCGCAAGTCAGAATTTAGATCAACATCAGAGACCGACTCATCCCTGATTCAGTACCCCCAGAGTTTATGGGAATTTGGAGGGCTTTGCAATCAACGTGCCCGAAATGCCGTGAGCCAACACTACGGTCTTTCACCGAGATGAGGGTCTCTGCTTTCGGTTACGAGACGGTGGCTCTACCAACCAGTCTTGAAATTTAAAGTCTCCGCCCTACGTTAAAAACACTGTTTATCGAACACATTGGCGAGTTATTTTTTTGTTGTCATTTCTTGTAGTTCAGACTTTCCTCTTTCCAAAACAGATTATCTTTATAGGAGAAGTCAAGCCTGACCCATCACCCAGGGTCACATAATTTTCATCTAAAATGTGTCTTTAACTTTAGTTTTCTCAAAACTTTCATTTTCATTAAAATTCTCTACCATTAACTTGCTATCTTAAAAATTAATAGAGGTATTCCCATTAAACTTTCAGCGTGTGCTTTAAATAATGTGGGCAATAAAATGAACAAAATTTTGATTGTTGGTGAAGTATTTTTTCATTTGTCGGTGTTTTTAGAAAAATTGTTGAAGGCATATATACGTATATTTTTACCCATAACTTCTCTGTATCACGATATTTTTCTTAGATTTTGGTTTATGTTATACATCATTAGAATCTATAACTTGTGTACAAAGAAAAATGGGATTGCTGCAGTATAATTTTATGTATAATGTTAACCATTTTGGCCACATTTCATTAAAATTTACAGCAAATTTTAATTAAATAGTTTTTTTGTATTTATAATATTTTGTATTATAACTGGCAATGTATTTAAAACCCATAATTTCAAACAGTTTTTTAAGAATCCAATTTTTCAAAAATATATTCCATCGAACGTAGTCGGATACCTTTCTAATTTATTTAATGAATTTTGATTTTCCACATCTAATGCCAGATAGACTTTTTTATTTTATTATAAGCCAAATTTGGGAGAATGCATAGTTCTTATTACTTTTTTCTCAAATATACCACTGACGGTATTTCAATTTTGGTATCATATATTTCTAGGTTCAAGACATGATTACATCAAAGTCACTCCATGTCCACCTGTTAATACAATCAAAATCCATCAACGACAAATGGTCTTTTCTATTCAAATTTGTGCAGTTGAAAAGGCGAAGTCACGTGGGTTTCAAGTCCAGAATTACGGAAGAACTTTAGTTGTAAAGAGGAACTTTAAAATGGCTAAACTAAATTGAATCAGGAATAAATATTCAGTGATAAGTTACTCTGTTATTAATTTGTTCAACTCTGTAAACACAATTTAATTGTTGCTGTTAAATGAAGTTGTACAGTTGGGATGTTATCTTTGATTAAACAATGAATTTTCTGAAATTTTTCGGAATTAGATATAACTGTAACTCTGATTCAACTTTAACATTTTTTCTTTAAATTAAAATATTTTATTTATTATTGTTTATTAGAAAAAATGAGGTTAGGCCTTTGTATTGTTGTAAAGAAGGAAGCTTTAAAGAGGCTAAACTAACTTGAATTAGGAATTAATGTTCAATGATTATTCCGACGCTTTTTATTCTTTAGAAAAGTTTAGCATTAAACTTCAAGTATATACAAATCAATAATTCTGATACTTTTTATTCTTCAGAAATGAAATTCTTTCTGAAATATGATTTCACAAAATGATTTCCTGAAAAAAGAACTAAAAAGATTAACTGTATGGTTCAGAAAATGAGATTCCAAAGTCACTTCAGTTGCCAATGTTTGAATCAACTTCCACAATTTTCTTAATGCTAGAAGTATGGACAAATAATACAATTCTTTCAGAAAAGCTTAGCATGAAACTTCAAGTGCGTACATATCAAAAATTCTGATATTTTTTATTCTTCAGAAAATTTATGATATTCTTTCTGAAATCTGATTTCACAGAATGATTTACTAAAAGAAGAACTAAAAAGATGAAATGTATGATTGAGAAAATGAGATTCCAAAGTCACCTGAGTTGCCAATGTTTGAACCAACTTCCACAATTTTCTTAATGCTAGAAGTATGTGTGATATGTGTGAAAATAAAACGATTCTTCATATGTGTGAAAATAATACAATTCTTCATATGTGTGAAAATAACACGATTCTTCATATGTGTGAAAATAACACAATTCTTCATATGCGTGAAAATAACACAATTCTTGAAAAGTTTAGCATTTAACTTCAAGCATTTACAAATCAAGAATTCTGATACTTTTTATTCTTCAGAAAATTTATGAAATTCTTTATGAAATCTGATTTCTCCAAAGGATTTACTAAAAGAACTAAAAAGATGAAATGTATGGTTCAGAAAATGAGATTCCAAAGTCTCCTGAGTTGCTGATGTTTGAAACAGCTCCAATAATTTTCTTAATGCTAGAAGTATGGAAAAATAATACGATTCTTTCAGTAAAGCTTAGCATTAATCTTCAAGTATGTACAAATCAAGAATTCTGATACTTTTTTACTCTTCAGAAAATTTATGAAATTCTTTCTGAAATCTGATGTCTCAAAATGATTTACTAAAAGAAAAACTAAAAAGATTAAATGTGTGACTCAGAAAATGAGATTCCAAAGTCTCCTGAGTAGCTGATATTTGAACCAAACTTCAACTAGTGGACTGATGATGATAAGATAAAATAATCTATTATTTTTTTCCAGAACTCTGAATAATAAACTCAAAAAATATGGAAATCAGATGTTTTTGCTTTTTGCTCCAGAAATCGCCGTATGTTAATGGGCATTAGCATAAAAGGTTAAAATGGAAAATGGTAAACAAAAGTTTTTCTTGGCTTAATGTTGATTGAATAGCCGTATGGCGTGTTGATTTAATCAGGCGTTCGATAAAGCCAAACGATCTCTAAAAAAGAGAAATAGGCGAACCCCTAATGACTCGGAGATAATGCATTTTTAGTCTCTCGCCTTTCTCTTCAACGCAAGAAATCTCACAGTTATCACGCGATGCCAATTCACGAAAATGAATATTCAAATTAGAATATCGTTTGGCATTATTACGCCAAATGATTTCAATCAACGTAGGAAATTCAACTTCGAAAATTAACTTTCCGTTGGAAATATTACCATTTTGCTAAATAGCTCGTCACCGGAAAGAAAAATAAAATCAAAAATAATTATTCTAATGTTTCCTAGCCTCGTTCTTTTTGCAGTGATCGCATGAACTGTTGCAAGATTGTATTACTTTTAAAAGCCTCTAATTACCAAAACACTCCTTCGTAGAAAAGGGTAATTCCAATCCTTCGCGAGATGTTACCATTTTAATTAGAAAATCGTAATGAAGTTCATTAAAATTAATAGTTTTCGACCAAAAAGACTAATGAATATTTATTAACGGCAACTGTACTCGAATTTAAAAATGTTCGTCTTGCTCCAGATCCGAAAAGAACAAAAAAAAATTATTTCCATTCTCAAGAAATCACTTTGTTTTCCTTTTCGGTAGATTCTTTTATTTCCTAAAATGATATAACTAATGACAAACATTCGAAACCTTTATTCAAACAATGAATTTAAATTCACAGAAGTTTTTTTTTCTGGTTTGGCAACAGAGAAGAGTTCTTTGTTAATGGTCGTCTGGATAATTTGATTCCTTTGTGACTAGTCTCGATTTTTTTCCTTTTTATTTTCAGCAAGTAAATGAGCATAACTGTCCCACGCTTTCTCTATTGTTCCTCACAAATTCCTTGTAACGTTTTCTTCTTTTTTTTATCCGCTCAATTGTCTTAGGAAGAATTAAAATTTCTCCGAAAAATTAAAAAAAAGAAAACGTTCCATTCAAGCATTCTTCTTTTATTTCACTGTCTTTGTTACGTACACGGGAGAAGATTTCGATCTCATATTCTCATGGGATATTGTTCCAGAAAGAGAATCTTTCAATGGGCAAATGTTTTTATTGAATTTTCAATTTGTTCGTTAAATTCCGGGAAGTTTGATATTTTGTGTCGTT
>JAPMOQ010066730.1:0-10459 GCA_026543055.1 Argiope trifasciata | reverse complement strand
CACTTAAGTCTCCGCAGGAAGATTTAAAAAAAATGTACTGGCATTTAGAGATGCATAATCCATGGTTTTTTCAATAACAAATAATTTTGCTATTGTTATTTTTAAATATCTGTTCCAAATATCTGTTATTTCAATCATATTATTAATTAAAAATTATTAATTAATATTGAATATTAAATTTATTAATTTTAATTAAAACTTAATTAACTAATTTAAGTAATGTGTGATTGAATTAATTTATCTATTTCAGCTAACTATTTTAATTCGGTTTTTTCATAACTTTATACTTAATTTGTTTATTGAAGTAAACCATTTTCTAAAAAGGTTGAATTCAAAATATATGTCATTTCTTTAAAATGTTTACTATAGTTCAATATTTCACCAATAGATGGCTCTAGCAGTGACCACAATAAACGCAATCACAACATTACGTCGCAAGCAGTTAAAAATTATCTATAGTGCATTGCAAAATGAGTCAAGGTCAATATTGTTACTACGCCCTTTCCTGTGAATCACAGGAAAGGGTGAAATCACCTTTCTGATAAATTTCAGTGATATGCAATTCAACGATCCGATAATTCCAAGAATATCGGGTCCGTTCACTTGTAAGTCCACTCTCAGATTTCTCTTTTTCCCTTTAAGCGTCAAGGGAAGGAGGCCTCAAAGATTACACCCCCCGATGGTTCAAAGACACAAAAGAAAACTGTTTTGTGTTTCTGGGATTTTCTACCCACCTCCTGGAGGGTCAGGATCAGTCGATACTCCTTTTCTTTAGCCGAATTCCAACGATCGAAGAATCTTCAGGGTAGTTACGCGTCCCCCCCCCCTGACCTCTCTTGCGGTTTTCAGAGATGTCGTCTCAGTTTTGATAGTGCAATGTCATTTTCAAGGAGTTAAACATTTGCGGTTTTCGTTGACAGTAATCTGAGATTCTTTTTATTCCCTTTCACTTACAGCATATTTTTCTATACCCGACTTGATGAGTAAAATATTTTTTTCGATACATTTTTCAGTATTTTAATGAAACTTGAAATTCAATTTATTTGAATTTATGCAGTTTTGATAATTCTATCTCATTTCTGCTTTTTTATTACGAAGAATTATCAGCTTTTGTTATGAGATTTCATGGTATATTAACCTGAAAGTGATTAATTTTATGTTCATAAAGTAAAAGGACAATTTTCTTGAAGTGATTATTTCCCACTCGTTGCATCACCAAGAGGTCTTATATTCTTTTCCGTTAAATATATTTTGAAAAAAAAATTACCGTGTAAATATTTCTCATACAAAATAATACTTTTATGGATGTAATCTTAGTAAAAGAATTTTATTTCTTTAATACAATTAGAAAGAATCATTAGATGAATGGATTATCCCAAGAATAACTAATTTCATATTCCTTTTAAAGGCTTTTTAAAATTCTTTGTGAATTATTTTGAAAAAAAAAAATTCGAAAATGCTTGTTTTAAATCTAATTTCTTAGGATGGATGACATAATATAACTATGCATTGTTCTGAAATGAAATTTCTTTTACAATTGAATTTCTCCATTTCCTACATTGTTTAACATTTGCTGTATTGTTTACTTCTTTGAAGAGTCACATATTGGACAAGATATTGCTTTCCTCTTCTGCAGATTTCCCTCCCGGTAGGAACACTTATTAATTCCCAGCCACTCGAAAGCAATGTCAGTGTTGCTTCTCGCGTCGAATTTTCGATTTGTGCGAAAAATGGACCTTTCGTTTGAATTTTCTCTTTTTTTCGAATTAAAGTCTTTCTTTCTTTTATTATTCTTTTTTCGGATTAGAGTTTAGCTTAAAACAACAGATTACTATCATAAGAAAGTTGGGGAGAAAAGAATGGGGGGATGACGTTGTAGGTGAGGAAGATAAGATAATGAAATTGTTTAGAAACCCATTTCCCCCCTAGGTGATTAACCCCCCACAGCTGGGAAGAAAGGAGAGTTAAAAAAGCCCATTTATTTTTTAAAGTACTATTTTTTTAAGTAATCTTTTGTGGAATAGAGATAAATTTTAGAAAAGCCATACTCAGATTATTTAACCACCCAGAGGTATATATAATTTTTTCTTGATACGGTTCGAATTGTTAATAAGTGCGGCCCATCTCGGGAATTTTTTTTAAAAAAATATTTAAGCGAATTAAAGCATTGTTATGATATTGGATTCTAAAAATTATTCCCCAAAATTAGGGGTAAATATTTAATTCTTGAAACAAATAAACAAACAAAAGATGTATATGTATTTGTATAATTTTTATATGGGGTGATATTATGTTTTGCTCTACTATTAAAAACTTCTATCAGTTGTCTTATGTGCCTGTGTGTGCATTTTTAAGAATAAATAGAGCTGATTTAATTTCATAGTACCGAAAAAATTGCATTATTAGAATATTTTATAACCATTAATGAATAAAAATCTTAATTATTTGCTCTGCGTTTTTATTAATTTTTACTAACCACATTGTTTTATAATATTTACTAAAATGCTGCGAATAGTATGTTAGCTTCTTCATTAAAATAAGACCTTATTAAATATTTAAATTTTTTTTCATTTATAACCTTATTCTACAAGTTTATTGTAGAAGCGCTTAGGAGTTTAGCTTTTTTCGAAAATTTTTCCATAGGTTAAATTCCCAGTTTCAATGTGTAGACATTTGCTTTAAGTACTCTTTCTAGTGTGATTTAAAGCATTTGAAAACATTTGAGGCAACATTCAATCGGAACTTCTAGAATATATGCAATGGCATCATATTACAAGCAACAAATACTATTATTAATAAGTATCTATCTATCATTTAAATACATTTTTTAAGACTGCTTTATTAACTCTTTTTTGCATAAAATCGTATAGTCTCCATAAATCTTGCATTTTAGCTTGATTAATTTTTTTTACACTAAGTCATCTAAGTTATATTTTAAATTTAAATCTACAATAATCATAATCAAGATTTGTGAATCGAATATATCTGCAGCAGTTTTTAAGACATTCTTAAAAGATTATCAATTTAAAATGTGGTTAACAATAAAATAAGATTATTCTGGTAACATTTTTTTTTATTTCAAACAAAAACTTGAAAAGGCGAAAACAAAATAAAACTCCAAATATCAGAAAAATTGGTGAGGGAAAAACATATTGGTCTTCACGTGTGTTTAGTAAACTAGCCTCTATGGACAGCAACCAAATTCTGCTCTTTGGGGAAAATGAAGGGATTTACTGATGTTTAGGGAAAATAAAGGCAGCTCTTTCAACCCACGTGACGCAGAGGAAGGATCTTCTTATCTGTGGCGCGTGATTTGTCTGTCAGATTCCTGAGCTAAATTGCTAGTTCTGTTAGTACAAAAATGATTCGAAATCTGTGTTTGGAATTTTTGAAATATAGATGCCTTGGGTTTTAGAATAGTGTTATTGAACTAAATATAAAAATGGTCTTTAAAATAGAAGTTATGATATGATATAAAAAGTAAGATGCTGCACACACACAAAAAAAAAAATGTTCAAATAAAGAATACGTTATACATTTCTAACCGCGTAAACCAAAATTATTGGTTCATTTTTTTCTATTATTATTATTTTATTAGGTACTTTGATTAATTTGAAAGTTTCTCTGTTTACTTACAAACGTATTTCGGAATAAAAACACGATGTCATACAATTTGTTTATATGGAGTTTTTGTGACAACAAACAAGTATTTTATTTTTATTTGATCAGTTAGTAACTATTGAAAGCTTTTGTATTTATTAGAGAAAATTTTGGTTTTATGAATTTAGTGTTATATAAGTTTCATCGCCAGTATGCATTCTTAATGAATGTTTTCAAACACATAATTAGGTTTGTATTAAATACATACTCAACTATATGTATTAAATATATATAATCAGAAATTGTAGTTATGAATATATATATGAGTCTAATATTTCAATTCAAAGAAAAAATAAATTTACATATTAAAAGTGGATACATTTCAGTTTCATAATTTAAGTGAATTTTATTAAACTCTACTGAAATGGCATTTAAATTTATTTATATTATTAGTTTGCAAATAAACAGTAAAATCATATTGAAGTTTTGAGTACATGCATATTTAGCCTTGATATCTATGTCATTGAAGTATTTAATGTTTCATTTGACAGACAAATCAGTTAATATTAAACTGATGATCATAAAGTAGATAATTGCTCATACTGCTACGAAAATATATTTTAGTTTGAATGTAATCTGTTAGTCCTATTTATTTTTGATCAAAAGATTATTTAAAATGGGAGTCTTGTTCATGTCTCAACGAGAGCAAAAGTTAAAAATTGCATTGTAATCTAAATTTGTGCTTCATTTAATTATTGGAAGTGTTATATATGTAATAACATATTGAAAATGTTAAATATACCTATATTAAAAAAAAAAAAAAAAAAGACAGTGAAAAACTAACAATTTGAAATGGGAACATTTATTATTCATGATTAAAAATTTATCATTTTTTCTTTAATAATATTTTACTAAATTCTTATTATTGTTAGCTCCCTGAGTTTTGAGGGGAGGGAGTATTGACATTTATATTTATTATTGAAATATAAATTTTTACTGACATATATCTATACAATTGAGATTTTATGATTTGAAATGTTATTTTTTAATATTTTTATTTTCTAACAATATTTAAAAATTGCTAAACCTTAGGATGGTGTTTTAAAGTTCGAAAATCTTATGATATTATTAGAATTTTAATGTAAAATCAAATGCATCTAAATAACCAGTGTTAGTAGAAGATAAAATATAAAGGCCCAAAGCTGTGATTTTATTGATCAAAGTTTTATATATAAATATAACCAATAAAAGATGTTTATATCCCAATTTATGTTTAATATCCTTGACAAAATATTTTTAAGTATCTGATTATCAAAGTTATGGTACTTTTATTAATCTTATATCTCTATCACATATCTTGTCCTTCAAAATAAGTGTATGAATTGCAATAAATATAACAACAGCCTGGATGGCCAAAATATATAATTTTTTTTAACTATAATTTTAAAAATACATATTTAGTCTTTCACAAATTTATTTTTAAAAAAAACTGCTTGGCATCAAAAATATATAAGGATTTTTTTTTAAGGCTGAGAAATATATGAAACAAGTTTGAGGATTTAAATTCTTGTATGTTCAGTTTTATTGATTGATCCCAATTTTCTCCATTATTATACTATTGGTACTTAACCATATGTAATATATCAATGCTATTCTGTTTATTTTTTAAGTAAAATTCAATTAAGCTGAAAAGTTAAAATTTTAGATCTCTCAGATATTTATGAAATTATTTCCATGTTTGGAAATACTTATAAGTTTGAATAATTATTTTTGCTTATGACATGAAATATGTTTTATGTTAGGTCCAGAATTACTGATATTCACTTTGTATCATGTTGAAATTAATCCGGTAGACAAAACATATTGCTTGAGATAAGCATTATGATAAGATTCCACATGCAGAAAGGCAGACTGATATTAGTTTTGTCTTGAGTGTGTTTTTTTAATGACATTTTAAAAATAGATTAACATTTTGTTGAATATATATATATATATTCTCTTCCACATAAACTCAACCCTATTTATTTTGTTTAAGTTAACATTTGAGTTTGATATCTTTACTATAAAAAGGAAGGAGTAAATGAAAAAAAATGTATTATTTTTAAATACAATACTAGCAAGATTTTATTTTTGAAATTATTTTAAACAAGTTGTTAAATTCATGCATTAAGTATCTTTTTTATTAAATAATTGTTGGTTTGATACCTAAAATTATTTTAAGTTTTAATTTGTTATCAACTAATTTCATTATTTTTGAATGATCCCTAAGGATTATTTAAAAATAAGTGTAAGTGAAATTGATTGCACAATATCACTATAGAAAGTATATAGTTCAATAAATTCAACTCTGTGCCTGATTCTTGAATTGAAGGCAGTCAAAATTCTAGTATTTATAGCATAGTTAATTCTGAGAGTTCAGCTACAGAATTGCATTTAAACATTTTATGTGTAAGCATGTGCATGCACATTACATTAGGAATTGCATTATTATAGAAATGTTTAACTGGTTGTTTTAATAATTTCAAATATTTGAATAGCTGGTATTTGAGTTCAAAATCAAATCAATCACACATAAAAAAATGAAGTGGAATTTTGATACTGGAAAATGATTGACTATGCATATATACAAATAAGTCTTCATGATACGAAACAATGATAGTATTTTAAAAGGCATCAAATATGGAGTTTAAAGTTGAGATATAGTTATTTCCCCATTTTAAAGCACTTACAGATATGAGAGATCATGCTCAACTGACATGAAATATCTTCTCTGTCAGATCCCAAATTATTGATATTCATCTTGAAATTAATCAGTACTGATAACTTATTACCGTAAATAGGAATGAAGGTAGTTGAAGATGCCTCAAACAAGGAAGGAAACATTGATACCAGTATGTTTTGGTTCTTTTTTAATTTGCATTTTTAAAATAGACCAAGATTTCAAAAAAGAATCACTCCCATATAAACCTCCCTCTCCAACCTTTTTTCTCCCATATAAACATTGTTAATTTTTTCAAGGCTAACATATAACATCTTTGCTATAAAGAATAGGAATTTGTGAAAAAGTTAAGCACTTTAAACTTTAATTAGAACAAGATTTTGTGTAAATATTTAAAACAAATGATTGAATCTATGAGTCGAGAATCTTTTTAATTAAATAAATGTTGATTTGCTGATATCTATAATTTGATGTCAGCTAATTATGTGTTTCATTATTTATTATGAGCAAGTTAAACTTTTTGATTCCAAAGACACTTAAAACAGATTATAAATGAAGCTGATAATATAAAATATCAAATACATATGTATATACATAGTACAAAATGAAGTCTCCTGAAAATGTCTGTTTATTTGAACCCCAAAAACTCGAGAAATAATGGATACTGAATATATTTATACCATTTTATAGAGCATTTATTGGGTAAGGTGTATAAGGTATTTATTGGGTACATTAAAGTTATGTCAAAATAATAAAGGGAGTTTTATATTTAAGATTTTAATTGTTCTGTGCATGCGCAAACAGTAAGAGCTGTGATATACATATGTGATACTTTTCTTTGTTTACATCTGATTTTAAACAGTGATTCAAATCTCGTTATGCCAAAAAGAAGGAAATCTAATCTTGGTCAGAACACATGAAATATCAAAAAGTTTTATTCTATACAAATTTGTTTTGTTGCTATTTTTGATGATTTCTAAATATTTTCTGTTTATTTGATGTTTTCAAACATGCACATGCTATATCGGGTAGAGGTTAGACAAGTTTAAAACTAATTTTTCTTCTTGGATGCTATATAATGGGCAGTGCCATGCAGTTACTGATAATACAGATATATATATTAAAAGTAAAATATAAGCATGTAATTTAACCACAGCAAGTATTTAAATAAATCCAACACTGAAGTTATTTATGACTAGAATAATATAAAAGGATAAAGCTACAGAATTCTGTTAAAATGCCTTTTTTATGCACAGTAAATTTTCCTATGTATAAAATCTACAATAAATAAAAAATTTCAAAAAGAAAAAAAAATTATTTAAGATTTTTAAAGCGAGAATAAGCAATGTAAACATAAATTACATTAATATATAAAAATAATTATGACTAAGCATGTCATATATTACTATAACTTATACTTTGTAAATACATGTATAAAAAAATTTATTCAGTAGTTAGATTACAACAATAGGTTACAGAAATTCTTTTTCTAAATACTAAAATTAAGTCACTGTAAAGATCTAAAATAATTTAGAAAATTTATGTGATATAAAATGCTTATTTTAAAGAATTACAGCATTTTTGACTAATTTACTCATACCAGAAGTTTGATTACTTGATTAAAAAAGTTACTATATAATAGTTTCACATTTTCCCATTATATTACTCATATAAATTTCTGAAATAAAATAGTGAACCTCTGAAATTTTTTTGAATTGAGATGCTGTATATATATAATATAGTCAGTGTAATACTATAATAAAAAGAATTGAAAATCAGAAGAATTTGTCAATATTCATTTCACCTAGAATCTATATTAGGGATATTTAACTGACCTTTTTTTATACATAATTTCATTACAAAAAAGTTGCTGGTTTTTGAATTAAATCGATCACACACAAAAATATATGAAATCAAATTTTAATAGTAGAACATGATTTATTACACACAAAAAGTTTTCATTGCACAATATGATGAAAATCTTAAACAATGCTTAAATATAATGCTTTCAAAAATGAAGTAAGATTTATCTCAAAAATTTTCAGATGTAATGAAATATACAAAGTGTAATATAAATATTTTCTTTCAGAATACATAAAAATATTGGCATAGCTCTTCTTTTCAGCATATTATGAAGTCATAGCCATTACAGAATAAAAAGATCCATAATTTTAAATATACATTCCCAATGAATATAAAGCATTTATTTTCTTTGAAAATTTTACATGGGAAAAATCCTGTAATAAAAAGCCTTTTTATTGGGCTTCAGAAAAATTAAAACTTGGAATAACTTTTATAATATTTTATAAATATAAATTTTAAAATCTTAAGAAATCAAATTCAAGATTTTTATCAAGCTAAATACAAGACATTAATTTAATCCCCAGTTTGATGTGTAATTTATTTACACAACTGAGGATAATCTTTTGAGCATCTTTACATCAATTGCCAATGAAATGCTTTTTTTCTTAAATTATTTAAATGGCTATGCGTATTAGATTTATTGTCAACATGGATACACTTAGTAATAATATATAGGCAATATATTTCCATTAAATAAAGTAAGACTATCTAAATGTAACTTACATGCTTGATAATCTGAAAAAAAAAAATACATACGAGTATTACATAAAAAGTTATTTTCTTAACAAAAATAAATATCTAGAATTAACATCTAATCCTATAACTTCTTAAATGATATAAACAGGTTCACAAACAGAAAAGTATGAGCTGTACAGGATTCAAAATATTTGTATCCTGTGCAGCTTGCAATTCTTACAAACATATTAAACAATATTTCATAAAATAATTAAATTCGTAAATGATTGAAAGATACTCTTTATATGCACGTTATAGTTGCATTTATTAATAAATAAATTTGAAATGCGTTAAAAACAATCTTTCAGCTCCCAAAAAACCTACACACAACCATTTCAACCATTGAGAATAGGCGTAATGAGCATATAATCGGAATATTTTCCCCGCTCAAAATTTCCCCTCTTTTTCCCTCGGAGCAAAATTTTTTTCCAGCCCCTAGACGCTTCTGTTTAGTAATTGCCTATTTAAGCGTAAGATACTGATCCTTCTTTTCAGATAGTGTTTTTTCCCGGAAGTCGAGTCATAAAAGGTGGTAAGGGGCCCAGTAACTCAGGGGAAGGGCGAATAAAGGACGGACCTCCCAAGTTCAAATCATCTGTTGATTTTCCGTAAACCTTTTATCCACACGCCGCTTTCAATCAGCAAGCATTTTGAAACGTTGCTTTGTTTCATATTTAACACACTTAAAAAAAGGGAGGGGGAGGGAAAAGTGGGCGGACGAAATTTTACTTTAAATAATACTTTTCTACTGCTTTCACATTTTAAATCTTAATTCTTATAGAAAAATTGACTTTTTAATTCTATATGAAAAATTGATTTAAAAAAGTTATTCATTTAAGAAGGCATCATTTCTAACACTTCATAGAATTCCATAAACAAAAAATAATTCCAAATGTCTTACGAATCTAACTTATAAAAGAATTTCATAGTCATTGTTTTGTTTTTAATCTTCCAAATTTTTTATTAATTATTATGCAAAATCCCAATACTTTTTTTCCGTGCATTGTTGTGTAAAAAAAATTTCATTTTTTTTCTTTTTAATTTTTTTTTTTTTTTTTTTTTTTTGAATAAACAGTACTAAGTAATAGAAATAATAAGCTTGAAAATTCACATCTCTATTTAAACTTATAAGCGAAACCGAAAATGACAGAACAAGGAAATTTTATGGCAATAACAGCGTCTTTACATATATCATTGGTCTGAAACAATTTCAGGTTTCCAGCAGATATTCTCTGTAGGATTTCAAGACCAATTACTTTCTTTGGACAGCAATCGGTTATCAATCATTGATATGCAGTTTCGTCAACTAATTGTATCAGAATTCAGGAGGATTGCGCTCGTTGAAAAACGTTCAGTCGATCAATGAGACATTTTCCAGTAAAAAAAATTAATAAATAATTCGATATTTTGTGCTTTTTATGACAATCATCAGGAATGATTTAATTAATTTTGTGCTTAAAATATAAAAAAAAAGATTTTTAGCTTTTTGTAGTAAAAAAATGAAAAAAAAAAATTTCTATTTATTATATTTTGCTTTAATCT
>JAPMOQ010066727.1:60039-79146 GCA_026543055.1 Argiope trifasciata | reverse complement strand
CCTTGACCACTGCCGCCAATACTCATGCACAGTGGATACATTCCTGCCAAGTCTTTCAGCAATATCGCGGAAAGAAAACCCACCTTCTCGTAGCCCTACAACACGACCTCGTTCAAACTCAGTGAGCTGTTGATAATGGCTTCTTCGTCTTCTCAGAGGCATCCTTGACTAACATTAATCCACTACATCAAATCTCAAAATCAAAATCACTACGCCAAATCTTACAGCGCTTATTTAAAGCAAACCTCATTTTCATGTTCATAGTGTCGCTACTAGCGCCACACTTAAGCGCGTAGCTCGAAATCTGAATCGACATCATCTTTCAGATGTATAAACACGCCTACCGAATTTCATTTATCTAGCACAGCTCCTTCCTAGTGTTGGAATTTTTTTTCCATCAGTGTATTTTCTCTAAAATATCATGCATAAAAAATATCTTAGAGAAAAAAAAAGTGCTACAAGTTTAATTCAAATCAGAAATTGGGAAATTAAGACTTCTCGAAAGTAAACAAAAATATATTTATATATTCTGTACGTAAGGAAATATATATTTTCGTAACATTACGCAAAAATATCTTGCAAAATGTGTTTAAATTTTTTTTACAGAATTTAGAAATTTTGAAATTATTAAAAACTTTTAAATATTACTGTTAAACTATTTGGTTTATTTTTCTATTTCTTTATAAAAAGTAAAAATAATAATTTTCCTAAGATGTATTATATAAATGTCAATACTAGGACCATAAGACAGCTTTTTCCCTTTTTGATATTTTTTCCCTTTTTAGCGTGTAGAGCGTTTTATTGACTTTAATGTACTCAGGTGAGGAAGTAAGCCAAATTTAATTGTATTTTGATCGATGCTTGAAAACGTGAAAAAGGAAATTTTAAACTTCTTCAGCTGAATTTTTGCAAAATAATGGTGAAAATGAATATTGTAATTTTTCTTCATTAAACAATTTTAATTTTAGATGTGATCAACGAGAAACAAACACTAAAAGCAAGAAGATATTGCAATCACGGGAAGAAATAATTTTTAATTTCCTTGAGCCTGAAAACGACAGTATAAATTTTCACTCAAATTTATTTGCCTTTTCTGAGAATTCACATCTTAATCCTTTGGCTTAGGCATATTAATTAAGCTCTCTTATAAGAGTGGCCGTCATGAAAAGGCTTATATTATCTTTGAAAAATAAAGAAAATAGTTTAAATATTTGAAAACTTAAATGCTTATTGATGTTGAATTCAGAGATTGCTTGAATATTTTGGTGAAACATCGATTCATCATCATAGGTGCGAAATAGTACATTTGGGTAGTTCACCCTGTGGTAAAGACATCTTTGGCTATGCAGAATTCTCTTTAGTTTATCAGTCATTAAAGATTGCGTATCAACATTTTGTAATCAAGGTGAGTTGTATATATCTATTACCTTTGAAAAAGGGGACAATTTAGTATTATAATATTTTAAGAATTAGATGTTTAAAGATATTCTCTTCTACGTAATAATGACAAGATTATGCTATTTAAAATATTATTAATGTTCAATATTAAAGCAGTAACTTCTATTCTGATGTGTATAGTTTCTTTTCTGATAATTTCGCCAATTGCTTATGAATTCCAGTAAAACCATTCTCTCTTTACGTAAATAGTTTCCAGTAACGTACCAGGGATACAATGACAATGAATTACATATTGCGATTTTGTCAGAAATGATGGTGCATTGTTATAGGTATTTAAATCTCTTAATAAGTCTTCCATTTTTTTAAAATCTTATTCCATAACTTTATGGAATTTAGTTCAAACTCCTATTTATTTTTGTATATAATAATCAAAAATATTTTGGTGTTGTTAGCAGTTTTTTGAAAATACGTTCATTTATTAATACAGGGATAATCAATTCGCGATTTATTTCAGATAATATGAATATTTTTTTATACACTAAGAATGCTCCAAAAATACTTACCTACTTTTCTAATCACTATCAAAATGAAATATTAAGTCAGAAACGCTAAATAATTTATGTGTAACAACTACTTTTACTAAATATTAAACCATCAATTATTAAAAATATTCAGAATATGGGCATAATATTTTAGAAGCAATTTGCCCGCTGAAAATTCGCCTCATTAAAAAGCATGAGGTATATGTATTAGGAAATCAAATAAATTTCAAATCTCTTTTTCACCTTTTTATATTTTTATAACTTTTTTAAATTGAGGGGTAAAAAGAAGAAAGCTTACATTTTTAAGTAAATACATATAGAAACATCTGAAGTTAAGGGATTCCTTAAAATTCTCATTTTGAAGGAAATTGATGGACAATAAGAATGCATGCAAATTGAAATGTAGGAAGTCCTGTTTGGAGGGTGCTAATAAATCCATAAAATTCTGATTTTAATACCTCAACAAACTCTCAATTCCGGAAAAAATTCTACGATTCCTTCGTTTTTCTTCCCTCTTTTCATAACTCTTCCTTCACTTTTTTAATTTAATGAAATTTCTTGAAAAGTTTCGGAATCATACAAGATTGCATCTTTTAGTTTTATGTTTGAACTGACAAATTTAACGTATAAGATATCCCCTTATACCACGGTTATTTGGTGGAATCATGTATCGAACCTGAGACCTTACCACCAGGCCACCGTGGTCTGACAGGGTATAAACATTGACTAAATAAGCAAAGAATTTCGAAATACGAAAAGAAACGTTATTTAAAATATTTGAAGAAAATTATTATATACATATAACCTAGATCAATTTAATTACATTGGAAAGGAACCCCAGTGTTTTCTGCAATGCCCTGACCTTCAAGAATATATAGTTAGAAGAGATTGATGGATGTTAGATTTTTTAAACCATAGGGTAAGAAAATTTTCTGCTAGAAAAATCTTTTTCCTGGGTAATAAGTTCACCTTCTTTCTGTTAAAACCCATATAGTGAGCAATATTGTTAATACAGTAGCAAAACTCAGTTTAATATAATTGAGTTTTAGAGATTTTTTCTAAGGGACATAATTCCGAAATCAACATCCTGCCATTACGGATTCGGGAATTTAAGGATCGATTACCCTATGAGTACTAGTGAAATATTCTTTGAAATACCATTCATAATAATTTGAATCATTTAATTTTAGCTCTGTTATTTAATTCATAGTTAAAGAAAGATTTTTGCGTGCCTAGTTCAATTCAGTTTAAGCAGACATGTTCACCTTAATAAATGAAGCTTTTCCTGTTCTTTATTGTTTTTATTCATTATATTTTAATATCTGAGAAAATAATGTTACATTAACGATATTTCTAAACAAATTTTCATTAGATATTGAACAGAAACTCGAGTTTACTTTTACAAAAAAAGTACTTACATTTTGTAGCATTGACAACTGAAAAAAGTATTGAAAAAATATAGCATGTAATATATATACATATATAATTTTAAAGAATAACTTGGAATGCATGAAATATTATTAATATGGAATGATAGTTATTAATTTAATTTTTCCCGATTTTAATTTAGTTTCAAAATTACTCTTTTTAGAAAGTTAAATTTATTTACGTTAGAGTGCTTCATATGCAAAAGTACGTAAAACATTATTGAAAAGATTATTACAATGGCAGAAAATTTCTCTTGAAGTAAAACAGCAGGCTAACACATATTTTCCAAATGAGAATTTAATTCCTATTTAAAAATTATTATAATTTAATTTTTTTAAGTATTGAATTTAATTGTGTTAGCTGTGCACAGTATTTATTTTTCATTCCTTGGTTTACGAAAATGTGCCATGTTTTTGGGACTCCGTTTTATCGTATGAATATTTTTAATGTGGGATATTTATATCCATGAAAATATCTTACTGCGCAGTTAAAATGTATAAAAAATGTTTTTGTCTATTAAAATATCCTACAAACTATACAAAAACGCTATTTTAATCAACTTATACGAATTAATAAAATGCAACGAAACAAACTAAATTAAAATGTTTAATTAATCATCCCATCAATAATGACATGTCCTTCGATATTTCTCGGTCCATTGTTCTAATCAATGGGTTTAAGAGGCAAGTAAATATATAAATATTATTATTAAAATGGGTTGAAAGTTATGAAATTTGTGATACAAAATAAAACAAAAGATCTATTAAGATTAATTAACAAACCAAAATTATTTAACGACTCAGCGTAGATAGAAAGTTGATGTGTTTGAAATATATCAAATAACGCAAGTGTTTGTAAGGATTCCTAGTTGAGGACTCAGAACTTTTGGATGCGATCAAGATATCGATTGAAGAATAAATTGTAAATGAAAAGTATATAAACTTTTTAAGTGAAAGAGTAGTTGGATAGATTATGAAGGAAAACTTCAACTTAAAAAAAGACAACTGAAAAAATAAGTGTTTAAATTTTCGGCAACTTCATATACTAGATAAATGATGTATTTTCGAGGCTCCCTTGAAATTTTAATTGCCCCTTAAAACCATTGATTAAAAGTTCAAAAATATTTGAGGACATGCTATTGTTGATAAGGCTATTAATTACACATTTTATTTGATTTTTAACTGAGTTTTTTTGTTGCTTTTTATTAATAATCATAAGTTGATTAAAATACCGTTTTTGTATATTTTGTAGGATATTTTAAAAAGGCAAAAGACATTTTCACACTTTTAATTGCATAGTAAGTGATATTTCCCTTGTTATAAATGTCTCCCAATTAAAACATTTATAAGATAAACGTAGTCTAATAAGGCTGACATATTTTTGTAAACAAAAGAATGAAAAATAAATACTATACATAACTAATACAATTAAATACAATGTTTAAAAAAATTAAGTTATAGTAATTTTTTAAATAGTTCTCACTTCGAAAATAAGTATTAGCCTGTCGTTATACATCAAGAGAAGTATTCTACAATTGTAATAATGTTAGCCTTTTCAATAAAGTATTATGTATTTTTGCCTATGATGAACACCAATGTAAATAAATTTAACTTTCGAAAAACAGTAATTTTGAAACTAAAATGTATTGAATTTAAAAATATGATTCGAAACGAACAATAAAATCTCTGCAGTAAAATTTTGTCTAGTATTTATATGAAATATTATTTTTAAATAATTATCTTATGTATTTTCACGAATCTTTAAAACAATTTATTAATATGTGGATTTTTTAAAAATGGAGCATTAGCTGTTTTTTAAAATATTTCTTGTACAATGTAACATTTTTTGAAGCTAATTATATCCATAAAATAGTACTTACTTCCCGCAGGGACATCTGTAATTCAAAAGTATTCAGAAATAGGTGATGTTGTTACAGTTGAATAGGCTTCATGGAAGTATTTATAAAAATATTTGGAATTAAAATATTTTTAAAGCTCTTAGGCAATTATTTTTTTATTGTTCTTAAATTTGAATAATATATTATGCAAATTGAAACGAAACTTTTTACACAATTTAAAATTTGAACTATTTATTATAATTGAAAGCTTCAATAATGAAGTTTTAAAAAAAGAAGAATAAAAAAGTGAATCGAAATTTTTAAAATGAGTAAATCAAAAACTAATGCATATTTGTTCAGTAAAACAAAAATTAATGCATATTTGTTTAATAAAACAAAAGTTAATGCATATTTGGAACTTTTATAATAGGTTAATTTGTCAAAATCCAAAAACATAAAATAAAAGTATTGAGCCGAAGGATAAAATAGTTTTCATCGGGCTTTAAAATAAACTTCATCTCAATCATTAGGTTTTAAATGAATGAACAAATAATATTTATTTGCTTTCAGATTAATTTTGCATCTTAATATTATACTTAATAAAACATTTCATATATGAAAGATGTATCCTTCTTGTATATGCTTGTTGGACAGTAGGTTATTATTAAATTTAATGAAGTTTTTAAAATTTTACTTTATATTTCATGATTCAATGTGTTAGATGACGATTTTCTTACAAGAAAGAGTAAATTAAAACCATTATAATTACTCATTTCAATATTATAGTCAATAATAGTCATAATAATATAGTCAAATGATGGTTGTGGTATAAGATAGGATACTACAATTATAAAATGCACTTGGCAGTAATTTTAATAAAAATAGGATTAATTGAATACTAAAATCTGGCATATGTTTGATTATAAATTTGAAACACTTTGATAAGGTAAATTTTTAACTGTTCAAAATTATTTAAAATTATTAAATATATGATACTATCTTGACGTTATATTATTTTTAGTAATTAAATAGAATTCTAAATAATACTCATGTATTAATTTTAAAGAAGCATTTATTGCAAATATTTATTTAAAATGGAGAATGTTAAAATGAATGTTATCCACTCACTTACTTGCTAATGGAGAAGCTGTTGTATAAAAATAATTTTGTAAATTGAAGAGATTTAAAAAAAATTACAAAAAATAATATTCAATGATTTAAAATAATTCTGTCGTTTGATTGATTAATTTTTCGTCTTTCTTCTGGAGGATAATGAGGAATCTTATAACTTATTTTTTTGTTAAAATGTCATGTTTAGAAAAATGAAAAATTGTAAATTTTGAATAACAAAGCTAAATAACTATAACAGCTTCTGAATCCATTGTTTCTAATCAATATGTTTATTATATTTCTAATCGAAATTTTTATTGTTTTCTTCTTATTTGTTTTATATAATATGTTAACATTTATAATTTGAACAATAATATCTTTATATTTGTTTGAGAAAAAAATAAACCTTTTAAGTACTGAATAAAATTTCTGAATCACTGAATATTTTTTAAATATGTAAAAAAATTCTTATATATATATATATATATATATATATATACATATATACTTTTTTTTAAGAACAGAAGTTCTGATTTAAAAAATTTCAATTAAATTCTCCAGTGTGCATCAATTTTTATTATCATCGAATATAATACTTTTTTGATAAAATTTTATCTAAAGTTATCAATATCCATTCAATTCTCAAACTGATTTGAGAAAATTTGAATACAATTTTGATTGGTTTGACTTTCAATATTCTAAAAATGATAAAAATTCTCTAATGAAAGGAAAATCGCAAGTTCATAAAGGAAAAATTACGCATGAATATTGTCTGTTTTTGAATTATCTTCTTTGAATGGAAATTTCTAAAATCTTAAGGGGACCTATTTGATATTTTGTTTATCTGCAAATATGTACATTATGTATTTATACACAAACTTCACAACTTGTAAAACAAAAGATTTAAAAATTAAAATAAAAAGATAAAAGCAACTTACATCCCTTAACTAAAAGTTCAAAAATAAGAAGATTAAAACATGTTTCTAAGAAAATATAACAAAATTCAAAATCATGAGATATGTTATTTGAATTATACTAATGTATTTTTTTTGATACTCCAACGAAAATAAAATCATATGACACGCTTAAATAGCAATGATCACTTGACTAGAAATTTTAAATTGATTTTTAGTTTAAAATTAAAAAAATTGCAATGGACTCTTGTAGACGATGAAATTTCGGAATGAACAGTTTTGAATTTAGCAACGTGGAAAAGAACGAGGATGAAGCAAATGTGAATAGGCCTATTTGATAGAATAAATAATAGTTGCGATTTACTTTGGCAATGGTGTTTACATATACTTAGTTTACATCTAGACCTTCATTTGTGAATTACGCACATTCTTTGAGAATTGTTATTTTTTGTGAGAGCGTTATTCTCGTTTAGTTTAGTTTAGTTGTATTAACGTCTTGTTTTAAAGCAACACGAGGGCTATTTTGGGACGGACCTCGTCATTTTGAACCATGGTCAGATTACTAGGACGACAACTGGCACCCCCCCCCCTCTCCACACCACACCAGCGGGAGGACGTCTGGCCTGACAGATTTAACGTGCAAGAGACCCCCTCACACGGCGGCTCTTCGGTGGAATCGAGTCTCGAACCGGAAACCCTCCGGTTCCGAAGCCGAGACCTTACCACCAGGCCACCGCGGCCCCGTTATTCTCATGTAGCTTTAAAATTTGCACTTTCAATTCAATTGTATTTACAAGCATGAATAATTTTTTTTGGTTCTAATGCAATAAAATAGCTTTTGCAAGTAATAAATTTCATAAATTTAAAAGCAGAAATTTTGGATTCGAAACAGTTTCAAGACAAGGATAACCCTAAAAGAAAAAAAAAAGTAAGATTAAACAAAAAATGTTCAACCGTATAATATTATAATACAATCATTAATTGAGTATTGAATTTTAAAATAAGTTATACCTCCGACCTGCCAGAAGGCACACAAATAATAAATATTGAATGACCGGACCACAGCTACAGCAACCCTGACGGGAACTGTGGTTGAGTCCTAAGGGCCATCACCGAGCACGATACAACCCTTCCCTAAGGAAGTACGTGCAGTCATTAATGAGAGGAACCAGACCTCCACCTTTTCGTGTACCCTCCATGGTGGAGAAATCTAACCACCATGTCGAAAGACTCTCATTCTCACTTCGAGGTACCCACCCCGGGAATTTAATTTTAAAGTAAGTCATATCACTGAACTCCGAAATGCCACTAAGGCACACGGATTAACCACGCAAGACTGAATGACCGGACCACAGCTACAGCAACACTGACGGGAACTGTGGTTGAGTCTTAAGGGCCATCACTAGCCACGGTACAACCTTCCCCGTAGGAAGAACGTACCATCATCGATGGGAGGGTCAGAATCCCCATCTTTTATTGTGCCCACCGGATTAGCGAGATCGAACCACTATACAGGAAGCATGTCATCGTCATTTCAAGATACCCCCTGGGGGGGGTCTAAATTTTTTTAAAGTAATCGAAGGCTCTGCTTATTTTTATGCGCATGATTGTTCTAAACAATAATCCTCATATATATTTTAGTTTTAAAATTGTCTCATTTCTCAATAAACAAGTTTTATTGATGATAGAGTTTTTAATTTCGCCCGTTTCACAGTAGAACCTGCTCTGCTTTTATAACTAAGCTTATTTTAAAGCTACACAAAATATAAAAAACAACAACCGAAAGTTTCTGATTGATAATTGTGTTTAAATAATCATTGAATTTAATATAAAAATAGTTAAAAATACATAATTTATTCACATTCTTTGTTTATAAAACAAACAAATGAAAAAAAAAAGCATTTTTACTTACGCTCGATCAAGTCTACGACTGATAAAGAAATAATTGATTTAGATTTCTTAAAAATCATGGTATAATATATCATGTAAATGTTTTAATTAAAGTATTCATATGCCAGAAAGATTATTTTATTTTTACTTATAATTATTTTTCGTCAACTTAGTGTTGTAGAGATAATATATATAAGAATATTTTCAAACTGAAAAATTGTGGTAAATACAAGAACAAATATGAATTATTTTCATTTACTTTTGAAATTTAATTTTATGATTATATAAGGTTATTGAATAAATGATGGTGAAAAGAAAATTCCTGCATCATTGTTAGCTGGTACGTATTTTTTCATGTATTAAGAGAAAATAATTTGAAATTGCATTAAATTCTATATTTATGAAAATCATAATTCTAGAGTGAATATTTTAAATCATATTACCTTGTAAACAGTGCAATTTGACTTTTTTTTTGTCAATGATCTATTCTAAATTATTTGATGAAACTTCCCAACATTGGTTGAAAACATTGATTAAGTCGCCAGATAGATGCAGATTTAAATATCATTTATAATTTTCCTTTTATGCAGTTGCAAGTGAAAAGTTTCTGGAATTATCAGTTTAGAATATCTATAAATGATAGCTCAGATTTTTGGTGGTAAAAACCAGTACTGAAAATAATTATTACTGAGGCACCATTAGGTTTTGTTATAGTTGCATTGTCTTGATTGTATGTTTTTTGCAATAATGGATTAAAATGTAGAAAATAAGACTTGGTAAAAATATACATGCTAAACTAGCTAAATCTAATGTAGGAATTTTAAAAATGTCTCCACAAATTAATGGAGATTAGATAAAGAGTCATGTTCTAAATTGCGATAGCGTAGGCATTTGAAAAATTACCTCGAGAAGCGATGTGAAATTTTTTCTAATAATATGACTTTACAAAGCATATTATTATTTGAAAACTTTTTCCTTGTCTGGAATATAATTTTGCAATGACGCCCGGTTGCTATTATCATGTATAATGTTATGAATTCATAACATTCTGCAGTTAAATGCAACAATTTTCCATACAACGTAACATAACGCCATCTGTTAAGAGTTCAGTGAACCACGTGATCCTCTTGGGCGGAGCAAGGCGTCAATAATGTAGACATCACGTGGTCTCACTGTTTCTGCTTGTTTTTATATTTTTTTCAAGAGAAGAAAATTTGACCTTCGGGAGGTGGGGAGTGTGTTCTTGGCTCTCTCTCTCTTCCGAAATAAACCTTAGTACAGTTTTCTAGACCCACTACATTATGGAGTATACGTGCGCCTTTTGTTGTCATGTTATCTAATAAACCCCCCAAAAGACAACCTGTGTCTTCAAGTTATTTGACCAAAGAACAGACTGCTCTATCACGGAAATTATTGCTGTATCTAGAAAAGCAACGGTAATTAAAATTTAAACTAAAATTACTTTACCATCCTTTGCCGCCGGTGCCTATAACACTAACTAACCAGGATGGGCACAGAATGGAAGGTAGGAGAAGAATTAAAAATATTAAAGAAAGAAGGAGACCACAAATCATCTAGATATATCCAGAGAGAATCCCGTTGGTGTCAAATCCTACACGACTGCATTCAATTTTTGCTGAAGTAATAATTAGATGGAGGGAACAATAATATTTAAACAAATGCTGACTATAGGTCACACTTACAGGGAAATGAGAATACTAAATAAAAAGAAAATATTGATAAATTACACTGAGAGCATCTGTGTGCCATGCATCAGCAAATAAACAATCACTGTAGAGTCAAAAATCTGTCGCGTCCACATAACAGGCGGATGATTTTTTATTTATGAAGCAACGACAAGGAATATGAAATTCTTCAAACATAGTGAACATTTTAGCAGTTCATCTCGTCATTCGAGAACAGCTTTTGAAAAAATATTCGTTTTGCCTTTTGTTGTATTCAGGATAATTCGTACAAGCAATAAAACTTTCAAGACATTTCATTCCAACTCATCATTGAGATCTAATATGGCTGTTGCTGCTAGAATATCGCAGCACAAAATGAATATTTAGATCGATATATTTTTCTACTTAAGTGTATAAAATATATTTTTTCGAACCAAAAATTTGTAAATATTTATATCTATTGCATAGATATCTGTACCACTTTCTTCCAACATTGCGAAAATTACTTCATTGAAACCTATTTGTATAACTTAAAATTTAATATCTTGTTATTTCTCTTTTGTGAGATAATATACATTTGATATAAAATTGTGATAATACAGGCAATAACATACAAAAACAGCTTTTTTAATTTTTATTTATGCTTTTTTTGCTAAAATAAAATAATATTTTTATAATTAAATTTGTATCAGGTATAAAATTAATATATCAATTTAGAAAATAAATTTCACTATAAATTCAAATTGCAAAATATTTCAATTCAAAGTCATAAAAGTTTGGAATAATTTGATCTTAATTATAATTATATTGAAACCTTAAGAGAAAATAATAAATTTAAGTAATTTTATTATTTTTAATTGAGGTTTTATAACATAAAATGATGATATTTTAAAAAATTGCATGAAATAATGATTTTAAAAAAGAATAAAGTAAAACTTTATTTCTTTTAAAATACGTTTAAATAATGAAAAGAATGCATTACTTACTGACTTTCGTTAAAACTATTGAAATAATAAACAATACATTTTATTATTATGAATAAATTAAAACTGCAAGGTCATTAAATAGTTTCTTAATCCACGCATTAATTTTACCTTTCAAATTCTTGTAGTAACAAATAAACATATTACTCTAGTATAATAGCTTCCTTTATTTAATAAAATTCCAAAAAGAAGATTGATGAAACTCCTGTGGTTTTATTGTATAGAAGTTAAAGTTTGATTTAGTTTATTATTTGTTACCAGACAACGGTGAGCATGTAAGATTTCACAGAGAGCTTCACTGTATTTCAAGTGAGAACTTTACTGTGTTTGTCAAAAAAGAGCTTAATTGTGTATATTTTGTATTACTTAGTTAATTAATTTTTAATCAACGTCATTTTTAACTACTCACTAGTTTAAGGTGTTCATAATTTCTTGAACCTTTTATTTTGTTGCTTTCTAACAAATAACTTTGAATTAAGGTAAAAGATTATAATATATTTAATTTTACTTCTGTGAAAGAATATGATATATTTTAGATTTGAAGTTGTTAATAAGTTTTATTTATTCGTAATTAAAATACTTTCAGAAACAATAAAAAGGATGAAGAAAAGTAGATATTCTGAGAAAAGCACTTAGGCTATTTTTATAGTATTCGATAGTAAATGAAGTTCAGTTAATGTTTTGAATATTAATGATTTCATCAAATGCGATAAAATAATTTAAAGGAATAGTTTAAATTAAATATTTATTAAATTTTACAATGTGTGGAAAGATAAATATATAAAATAAATGCATATAAAATGAATTTTTTGCGATGTTTCAGAACTATTTGATCCCCATTATGAATTTCATCAACCTTGTTCTTAAATTTTAATAAATATATTATTTCCACTATTTTCCTTCTACGATAATTCCCTTTAAATTTCTAGAAAAATGTCCATACGCCAATTCCATTGAAAGTAAGCATGACACTTTTCATACATATATTGTTTCATCAATTTTATTTTTTACTCTAGTGTCATTTAGGTGCCCAGAAATCTTTTTAGATTTAAATTTCATAGATTAGATTTATACAAACATATTATTTCCTCAATTTTATTCTAAATTTTCGGAAATATTCTTAGCATATTCAGCTCAAAAATTTTAAATTTTGAGGTATTATAGTTCTACAAACTTCATACATGGCATAGTAATGATTATCACGATTCGTTACATGAGCTACATTGTCATTCGTAGTTATCGAGATCATCGTTGATAAAACCATATCCTTTCTGTTAGAAACATACAAGTGTATTCTAATAAGTGTAATCATTTCCAAAAATTTAATTATATATTATTTTTCATGTTATATCAAGCTGTAAAGAGATCATGTCGTACTGTTTCATTTAAATAAACATTATGCTCCCTTTACAAATTTTACTTTCTGATTTTATGGAATTCGGTGTAATTTAATAAGCAATTTTCTTAAGTTGATAAATGCATTTGAAAGAGCCTCGATTATCTTTAAAATATACAATTTTCAAGAAATTTTTAGACTGAAAAATTTATCTAATATTATTTTTACAAAAAAGAATATACTTACTATCTGGGAGATCATCAACTAGGAGAAAAAACAATTGATTAAAAGAATAAGCCATCGTCAAATAGTTGCAGGGGATTGGAAGTCTCAAATACAATCGTTTGAATTATGAAAATGCAAGGTTTAAACATATAAAGTTATGAACACCAATAATATTATATTAAAAAGGAAAATCATTTCTGAAATGTAACATTTTTGTATGCTCAATTTTGATTAAGTACTTACAGCCACTTATGATATCTGAAAAACAGATTATGATCTAAAATGTATATTATAAAATAATATTCATAAGTGTGATTGCACAATCTTTTTAAACTAAGATATAAATTTATAAAAGTGATTACTAATTCATATTAATAGTTTTATGGATGTCGAAATAATTTTTTTCAAAATTTAATACAGCAGAAATACCTAATTATGTATTCAGTAAAATACAAATGGCATTGATCCTTTACAAATTAAAATGAAGACTATGGATATTCTTGATATAAAATTTTAAAATACAAATGGTACTGATCCTTTACAAATTAAAACGAAGACTATGAATATTCATGATATAAAATTTTAAAATACAAATGGCACTGATCCTTTACAAATTAAAATGAAGACTATGGATATTCTTGATATAAAATTTTCCATGACAAATGAAATGCATTGAGATAAACCTATCAAAAATTTAGAGAAATTTGTCTTTCAAATTATCATCATAAAAATCACAGCTTTTGAAATTATTTTTTATTAAAATTTTTTAGTCTTCGGTCGGCGATTTTAAGATTTAAAATTAAATTGCGAAAGAAATTCGAAATTGAAAATTTATTTACTTTCATATATATTTTTAATAATTTAATTCAGACTCGATTTTAACCATGGTTATACTTTAGATATAAAATTTGTTTTCATTACGAAGGGCATGCTGAATTGTTTTATTTTTAAATTTTCTTTCTTATAAAAGGAGAAAAACAATTTCATTCAGAAAGTATAGAACAATAAAAAATGATTACAGTTTGTGTGCTTCTTTTTTGTTTTGTTATTATGATAACGATAAATAAGAGTGACTCATAAAATATTGTACAGTTGTAAATGGCAACAGCTGTTTCGTTTTGTTTGTTTCTTTCGGGTATTTATTTTCATCTCAAATCGAATATTTAGAACGAATATTCTTTATTAATGTTATTAACCGGTTGTAAAAGTGTTATCGCGAACTTGTGAGTTGCATGTGTACTTTACTTACCACTCGCACCTTCCTCGGCTAAAGAAATATTAATAAATATACAAAATTAATTTCAAATATTTAAAAATATTTTGAATTGATAAATTTTCAACTTCACTATATTTATAAACCTCATATTAAAACTTATATTCATGAAAAGAGAGAAAAATCAAAAATGCATGATAAATATGATATATTATACATTTTAGAAATATCAAAAGTTTTCAATAAAGAAATGTTGCCTCTTTTATTAAAACTTTAATTAAATTATATGTTTATTAAAAAAAGGAAAATTTAAAAAAGTTGAATTAAAAAATCAATTAGAGCTTCATAGAGCTATATTATTTATATTATGGAATGATCAGCAAATAGGAAAGCATATACTACAAAATTGCTGAATAATTTTTTTCTTGTTTGATTTTTAAAAAATTCTATGATTATATCTTTTTCAATACTTCATAATAATTTATTTCTTAAAATTTTTAAGATATAAAACTCCACTGCTTTTTAGAAACTTGAAGAATTATTAAATTTGAAGTATATATTTATCTTAGGAAATTTTCATTAAACCTATCGATTCTTGAATAGTTGGGTGTCAGGAATATATGTTAGAAACCGAATTCATATTTCATAAAAAAGTAGTAATATAGCTGGTTCTTTCTTCTCAAACAGCATAATTTTATGCATTGAGTATTTTTAATTTTATATTCCTAATTTCCAAAATGATCTCTTTGTACTGAATAAAAAACCCTATCTTGTGGTTGAAATTTAAATTATTGTTTCTTGTAATTTTCTTTTGTCCATGTTCATATAATTAATATAGACATATATATTGATGAAATATATTAATTAGAACGAGTTGTATGTAAACATGAGTAGAATCACTTCAGTTTTAAGCCTCTTTTATAGAGATTAATAACTTTTGGAAGAAATTGTTCATTTCTTTCTAATTCATTTAAAATTATTCAATTATATTATAATGAATTTATAGGTCCATGTAAATTTCGATATGCAAATCATTCTATATACTCTTAAATTTGTCGTTAATAAACTTAGACGAATTTATAAGTTGCAGATTTTATGTACGTTACATTGCACATACTTCATATTGAATTAAATTGCATCGATGAATATTTTCCAAAGGCTGAAAATAAGAATTGCTACTTTAGTGTTATTTTTCCTCTTTTTTGTTTGAATGTTCATTTCTTTAAGATATATTTTAATCAATATATTGTTTTCAGTATTTATTGCAAATATCTATAAGAAATATTATACTTACCACCGCAAATAATATCTATAATTGGGTATGATTTTAATATTATTTAACTACAAATACAAATATGTTATTATTATTATGATATTATCAAGTTAATTATCGTTAATTCTGATAAATCAAATTGTCCGAAAATAATTTGCAGCTTTCATGTGAAATTTTGTAATGCAATGTTTTCAAAAATGGATTTATTTGAAATAAAATAGCATTTTATCATGTTCTATGTAAATGTACATTTAATTCAATGATAAGATCGATGCAGCCTCACAATACTAAATATAATTGGCAAAAGCTTATTAAAGAATTTATTTGAAAAGGTAATTTTCTTGTGCGCAGCATTCCTTCAAGAATAAATGCTTACATCCTAGAGAGTTCAAAAGATGTTCGATGCCTTTTCTCATTCGTTGAACGACCGCGGTGACCTAGAGGTAAGGTCTCTTCTTCGGAACCGGAGGATTTCAGGTTCGAGACATGGTTCCAATTAAGAACAGTTGCTTAAGGGGGTGTCTTGCACGTTAATGTGGCGTGGAAAGGCGGGGTGCCAGCTCAAGTGTTGTTCTCGTCTTCTGACCTCAGTTCAAAATGACATCTGTCCCAAAATATCCCTAGTGTTGCTTTACAACCGGATGTTAATATAACTAAATAAAACTTTCTCATTATTTCAAAAGGTTTTATCGTCTGAATATCTTGTGCTGTAACATGAAAGATTGAAATGCTCTTTGCCAAACAACATTTCTAGGCCACGGTGACCTAGTGGTAAGGTCTTGGCTTCGGAGAATTGCAGGCTCGAGGTCCGATTCCACAGAAGAACAGCCGTGTAAGCGGGTCTGGAGCACGTTAAATTCATTGGGGCCAAACGTCCTCCCGCTGGTGTGGAAGTTTAGAGAGTGTGTGTGTGTCAGCTGAGGTGCCATCCTCGTCATCTAACCACGGTTCAAAATTATGAGGTCCGTCCCAAAATAGTCCTAGTGTTGCTTCAAAAGGGGACGTTAATATAACTAAACTAAAACTGAAAAAACATAATATATCTACCAATATCATTTACACCCTCACATATTGATACAGAATTCCCACTTTAATTAATGATATCTTGTGATATTGTGAACATCGTTTCACAATTAGGAATTATATGCCACAGATATTTGCCTGGCATGTTTGCTAAAGTCACTCGTCTGAGAGGGAATAAAAAAACATTAAACTCATTTAATATGAGGAAAACCTCTCGTCACCATCTTGGTACTTTTTTTTCTAATACAGAGTTTTTGAGCTGCGTTAAAGAATGAGTAATTTTGTAAATTAATTTTAAGAGGATTTTTAATAATATTTAAGACGATTTTTAAGAAAATTAATTTTAAGAGGACCACTTTAGTTCTTTTTTTTCTAACACAGAATTTTTGAGCTGCATTAAATAGTATGTAATTTTGTAAAGATGAAAATTAATTGTAATAATATTTTTGAAAGCAACACATCAAAGAGGATTCGAAAGTTATTTTTCACAGTAAGGTTGTCAAAGATGTTTTAACAAACACTTTCATTATTAACAAAAATAAAATGATAGGAAGCTTCATAACTTACGCGTAATTGCTTCAGCAACTAAAAATGCGAGAAAATTTTTATGAAACCTTTTTATTTTATTGATCCCATTCAATTAAAATAAATTTATGAAGTGGTTAATTTTTAAAAAAAGAGTATCACATATGGTACTCTATATTTTTTATAGTAAAATAACATTTTTAACAGTGATCATATATATTATAATAACAATTATTTGTTTTAAATTTTAAGAAATGTTCATTCATAATTTTCATTGAAAGCAAATAAATAAATAAATTTTCAAATAAATGTATATAATAACTAAAGGAAAGCGTAAAAACTATATGAAATTGAATCAATAGAATATATCTATATTTATCTATGTATATACATACCTACATAGATACGTGCAGACACACGCACACATGCACACACATTAAATTATTATCCATTAAAGTTTTTGGAATTAAATAAGTATTTCTTTAGATTTTATGTTAGTCTTTCTTGTTTGATAAGCAATGTAAAATAAAATATAAAATCATAGATAGATTTTGTAATGTTCTTACCTCCATTAATAACATCTAAAAATAAACATTCTATTTAAATAAGGAATATTAAATAAAATTTCTACAAGCCCATTGCTCAAAGTTTTAAAAAAAGTTATAAAAAAGGTTAGCTTGAATTAATTTGAGTTATCTAAAAGAACAAGTAAATCTACATTTTTCATTAATTTAGAGTTTATGAAGCTTCTAATGAGATAAGATATGAAATGTTGCTTCAATTTATTATTTATTTAAAGTGTTTTATGAAAAAACAAAGATTTAAAACATTGTTCTTAAAAGTTTGAAATTTCCAGTTTTGTTTAAAGAAAAAATATTTTCTTGTAAAATATAAATAAATTAAGTAATTATTCAAGAAAAATGTGAGAGATGGCTTTTTTGTAAATTTTAATACGAATTATTTGACTTGATCAATCTACTTATTGTTTTAAAATTGGTGAGTACATTAAATCTCAAAATGCCATTATGCAGAATATATTTCTTATTTAAAAGAAAAAAGTATTTAAAAAATTGTGTTGAAATAAGTAATATTTTTTCTCGTTTTCGTTTCAGAGGATTCTAGTTTATTCCAAGAAACAATGGATTTTCGTTTATTCAATCTCAAAATCTTATCAGAATTATTAGTTTCCGTAGAAGTAAAATTTTCTGAATAAACTTAAGTTCATTAACAAATTTGGGGTATTAGCTCTAAGAAGAAATATTAAAAGAATTCTTATATACTGTTATGTTATACAGAAATTACGAAACAAAAAGATGTTTTAGGATTCTTTTTTAAAATTACAATTTTAAGAAACTTTTAGTGACTGACACAAATTTTGTTTACTTGGAAAAGTGAAAGAAACTTGATATTAAATATCCTGAAATATTTAGCAGATAGTTTTCTTTTTCAATGAATTAATAAATTGTAAAAGATTATTGATATCAACTAATAAAGAAACTGGCATGCATTTCTTAAAATAATGTGATTTTTTCTACGAAGTAATTTTTATTAACTGGCACTTACTTGGAACAAGAGGAAGATCTAAAAAATGGTGGAAGTGTTAGTTGTATTTCACAAATTGATAATTCATAAATATATATCACAAATTTCAAGTTATAATGTAAAAACATTACATTATTTTTAAGTCTTCATTTGTCTTAATTAATTTGTCATTATATATATATA
>JAPMOQ010066727.1:42952-59939 GCA_026543055.1 Argiope trifasciata | reverse complement strand
TATATATATATATATATATGCGATTTCCAAATGATAAACTAATTACCAATTCTTAAATATATTAATTTGTGAAGAATTTATAATGAAAACAATATATTTATAAGCACTAATAGCTGTTTTCTAATTTCCGAGATAAAATAAAGCAGTTTAATAGTGGATTAATCTTAGAACAGAAGTCAAATCTGTCAATGTTTCCCACCTAAAAATGAATGAAGTGATATTTTCCCACTAGGGTAGAAGTGAAAATCCTTTTATTAAAACTGCCATTAAATGAGACTGATTTTCTGTACTTATTATAAATATCAAATTATTTAATTTCTTGCGAAAAAAATTTTATTCCATGAAACTAAACTGCTATGATGTCATAGTTCTACGACAAGCTTTTAAAAATGCATCTGCTGTCAAAGAAGCAAACATAATAAGAATGCAGTCAGTACTAATAAGAACGATTAAAAGATGAAGATGGAAATTGCTATTTATGCATTATTCATTGCTTATGCGATTTTGAGCTTCAATTTTTTTATTGAGTACGCGAGCTTCAAAACTCCGCAACCGAAACAATATCATGTTCTCACATGATCATTAACAATTCACGAATAACACACATAAAACATGAAGAAATTCTTACCATCAAACTATAAACGTTTTATAATTAAAGATAGCCTATCAATATAGCGAAAAATGTGGTATATATATTTCACTTTGTATATGCATATATTTATGAAAATAGTTCTTTTGATAAAAATTGCTAAAATGCCAGATTAGAATGTATTTCTCTCACTTTTTTTATTTTACATTCTAAAAATATTGCTTCAAATATATCTACTATATTCCATCGATAATTTAAATGTCTATTCTAGATAGATTGCTATAACGTGATGTAAAAGATTATTTTTCTGTAATATCATTAAAAAATGATTCTTCTCGATTGGCATCAATAAAATTGGAGCTATTCTCTATTATTAACAATGAAAATCTTCTTAAAGAACTGATGATTGATTTTTAGTTAGTTAAATTAGTTTGTAAAGGCTATTTTCTGTATTTACATTTTCTTATAAGTTTGTTCGAAGAAAATAATATACGTTTTCAAATTGAATGTTTCTTCCATTTTATAGAATTTAATACTTTTATACTTAAAATAAGTGATTTTAAGATGCTATTCATCAGAATATTTGGCTGTTTAGTTTTAGTTTAGTTATATTAACTTTCTGTTGTAAAGCAACACTAGGGCTATACCCCGTGACTTGGATGACACCTGAGCAGGCACCCCCTCTCCACATCACACCGATGGGAGGGCGTTTGGCTCTGATGGATTTAAAGTGCAACAGACCTCCTTACACCATGATTCTTCGCTGGAGTCGGGTCTCGAACCCGAAACTCTAATCCTCAAGTGCCGAGACCTTATCACCAGGCCACCGCGGCCATGTATATTTGGTAGAAGGCCTTCAATAAGATTTTTTGAAAGCCTGAAGGATATTTTAAATAAAAGATGAAAGTTGATAAATAAGTTGAAGAAAGAAGTTGATAAATAAGCAAAAGTTACGGATAAAAATAACGCACATGTACATTCATATTTCATTTCTCTGCCGCTTCTAATCAACTATAATTCAAATTTAGTTCAATTTCTTTCCACAAAATCAGGTACTGATTCTTTAATTACAAACACGCAACGCGCAAGCTGGCTGTAGAATATACTGGAATATACTTTGCAACAGAGTGCATTTGTATATCATTTTCGAAAAAAAGTTGGAATCGGAATTTGCTTGATTGCAGTAGGTTGCAGATGATTACTTTTCGAAGACGGAAATTCGTGATATCTTTAGCTGATTTCGAAGCATGATTCAAAATCCATTTGATTAATTCCACTTTAGTTTGTTTTTATGTGGCATTAGTAACATTTTTAGAGTTTTCGTTTTTATTATTTCTATTGTCTGACTTTCACATAATAGGATTTCATGTAATATTTCATGCACTAAGTTTAATATTTAAGCATTTATGCATTTTAATATACACTTTTAATTTTTAAAGTTATCATTTTACATTATTATTATATTCGTGCTCTAATTTTTCTTTCTAAACAGCATTTTCACTTCACTTAACTCTTCTTTACTTCTTCTCTATAAAACAACAAAATATTATTTACTTCTACTTATTACAATATTATTTACAAATGGTAATGGTAGGTGTTATTAATGGAGTTGATTTATAACACCTACAAAAAAGTTGCTAGAATTTCTTTCAAGATAATAACATTTATTTTATATCACCAATTTTTCGATGCTTATATGTACAAAATTTATTGAGTTTTTTTTTTCAATGCCTGATCATATCAACTGCACATTTCATTTTTATGAAAAGTTTAGTTTAATTTGTTTTATTTTAGTTTTAATTTGAAAGTTTTCCTTGATTTATTTTTAAAAATTCTACTCGCACAACTGTCGTCAAATTTGAACAAGAAAGAATCTGGAATAAAAAAATAGAGTTTTTAATTGCACATGATTTTCCAGGTAAAATTAGTTTTAGTATTCATTTTCTTGAAAAAGTTTGGAATGTGCTTTCGAATTATAAGTTACAGAATAATGATATAATGAATTAGATGAAATCTCGCCTTTACAATTAGAACATTAGATAGAATTAGAAGCTGCTAACGATTTTCAAGGAACAGCATTTTTCATTCAAAGTAAAATAAAATGGCATAAACGTTTTTGAAGAACTTACTTTTAACTGCGCCTTGGCCAATATCTTGAACTGAAAGGAGAAATATCAGTAGGTTTTATAATTTGCAATTAAATGGTTTAATGGTTCATGTAAAAGGAAGAGTCAGAAGCATTTTAGATAACCTTATGACTTTCAGCACCTTTTTTAGTTTTTTTTAAAAAAAGAAAAGATTATTCAAATCGAGTGAATGAACGTAAAATTTTTAATATTCCTTTTCTTGCAGTAATAAAAAAAAATTGGAAGGAAATTCAAATATAACGAATCAATGTTAAGACGATAGTGTTTTAATTTAGATTACTTAGTATTTATTTTATTTAAAAGCATTCCTTCTTAATCATTTAATAACGACAATATACACACAAAAAGTATTTGATAATATAACAATACATATAAATATACATCTAGGGAAACAAATTGTGAAAATCATTGTTGCTTAATATATTTAAAATTATTTCTAGAAATACATTAATATTAGAGAAAATAAATGAACGGAAATAAGATGGATATAAAGGATTTTTTAAAATTTTTAACTTTAGAATAATATAAGAATATTATTATGTGTTAATATGCACCAAGAATATTTTGGAAATTTATTAATTATTAATTAAAAATGTAATTAAAATGATGAAAAACCTTTTTTAATGAGCACTTATTACCAAAGAGGGCTGCAGGTCTAGTGATCCGTCTTGTGTAATTTTTTGAATGATGTTTTTTCATCATGCATATTACAATTTGATGATATTAAGCCAGCCTGTACCGACTACCATGTGTGCTAGCTTATAAAAATTATTACGTTGGTAAAATTTACTTCTCAATTTGGTCTTTTGAATAACTCTATAATGCAATTAAACAGCGGCAGAAAAATACTTTTTTTGTTACATCAGTGTCCTTTTTTCTGTATGCCTGCATATTTCTTTTTTCCAAACTAATGCTATTAATCCTTTTGATGCGTATTTTTTTCCAAACTAATGTTATTAGTCCTTTTGATTGCAGGAATAATTCTAAAGCGTTTAAGCGAGTGTTTAAGGATCAGTCTAAGAGCACTAAGAATATGTTTTAATATAATCTATATACTGTCATACATTGTTTTAAAAAGTTATTTTTCTTTGATTAATAATACTCACCATAATTATTTCTATCGTGATTAATAATACTTACAATCTTTTACTACGGCTGCAATTAAGAAAGAATAAAATTGAATAATTGCTTATTGCGAATTAGTACAAATTAAAAGAATATATACACAGATATCGATACAGATAATCTAAAATATGAACGTGTTATGTTTGCAAAAATACAAGTTTGTCTAAAAAGAAATTCATTATGTAACAAATAAAGATACCCGTATATAACAAACAAAAAAAGTTAAATAATGGAAATAAAAAAAAAGATTTATTATTAAAATATTAGACTAATAAGATCAAATTATTGAGCAGAAGTTTGCTTCGTAGCTTATTAAATGAATGGGCTTTTAGATAATTCTAATGACTGTCTCTGTTAATGTTTAGAAACATTTTATAAGAAAAGTGAGATTTGTTTTGAACATTACGATATTGTCACGATTCAGAAATATCTTTTCTTTGCCCTGTTTATTCTATGCACTTTAAGAATCGATTTAGTTAATGTCGTTTGCCCTGATCTTGATGACAGACCAGGAAATAAAAATGAAAGTTCTGGAAAATTGAAAAATCAGGGACCAAACTGTTTTAGGAATCGAGTAAATTCTTATGGTTATCCCCATGAGATGTGACGCTCTTTAGGAAAACTATATAAACCCGAGGAGTTCAATCAAGTTAATCAATACATTCTGATTCTGGGGTTTTGTACAAAGCTACCTTATAAGTATTGACACTGAGGGTCATTATTGTTATTTAATTAAGGATTTTATGTCGGTTTATGTTACTTTCTATTAGTGTTGATATTAGTGATATTATTTTAATGAATATTTGGTGAATAAAACCCAGCTTTGTATTATTCAACTTGTTGAATAACACCCAAAATACAAACAGGGATGAATTTGGTAACGATACTATTCATTCAAAATGTAGTTATTCTTTTTTTGTTCATCGCTACTAGAAAAAAAGGCCACTGTTATTAAAGATAAACATATTTTAAAATTTATTTTTGAAGAGTTAAGCAATGAAATTACAAGTTGCTCGAGATCAGTTGTAGCAATAAAATCGAAAGACCGCAATATATCTGGAATGTTAGAAAATGATGCATTAATTTTTATCGTTGCAAATCTTTGACAAAAAAATAAATATTAATACAAATATAAAATTTAAAGAAGTTCATTATTTTATTACAGTAGAGTTTAAAAGAATGAAAAAAAGAGGAAATAAAGCATTATTAGAAATTTAGAGGTTACTCCTTTCTGCCATTTTCGATTTCAGTCTTAACTTCTAGATTTCTGAAAAAAATCTGGACGCTTTGATATGACTACACTAAGGAAATAGTAATTTTAAACGCATTTAGAGATAATTTTATTTTTCTAATGCTTAAGAATTTTTTCACTTCTTATAATCATCGTAACTTAATTATATTATTGCACTGCTTGCAATATAAAGCTTTCTAAACCCTTTTTTGTTTTATTCTCCTAATCTTTAGGAATAAATTATACTTTCGGATTTACTAATAAGACAGTATTATTTTATTCAATTTTATAAATATTATTCCTTTTTTATGTTTTGTTATTCTACATTTTAACCATTATTGTATTCACGGGTTTCGAAGATCAGTTGTTCGCTCAAGTAATCAATCGCATTTATTTAATAGCCTCTACCTTATTTCAAACATTAGATTTCATCACATCAAGTGAAAACATTGTTATTTTAAATAATTATTTATAATAATAATTTTTAACCTAAATGGTTAATAAATTAAATTAAAAATAATTAATGATAATTTTAAATTAAATATTATTTTTAATTATAAACCTATAGTAAATATAGAGTAATCTCATCATTAGTCAGTTGGTTTAATGAATTATTTACCTAGAATGGCTGTATTAATTGGCGTATAAGGTAATCAAAATCGACCCAATTACGCCAGGAATCGTATTAAGTTTGATTTGGAGACATCTCTAGAAGCTGGAATGATCAAGCGATCGTTGATGATGTAACTAAGGGCATGATAAACTGTCATAGTCAATGTAATATTTGTGTTTCTAGAATTTGTGCTCTATTTTCCTACATTCCTACAAAGATTATACAATGAAATGGTATTTAAAAGATTTATTTCAAAGAATGGAAAATAGGTATCATTTATAACAAATTTAAGTGTCAAGAGCTTCACGTTCCATAAAAATTGAGGCAATGTGCTGATGCTATGATTTTTCATACATAGGCATATGGATAATTTGTATTAATATATCGATAATTTATTACTATTATTGTAATTATGGAATGTAATAATCAAATAATATTTTTTCCATATTAATCATCTGATGTTATTCATACTGATGGAATGAAAGTTTAATTAATTTAAATAAATTAATCAATTTATTTGCTAGTTTCTGAAAATACTGCTTTGCTATCGCAAAAACACGAAAGCATAATTTTTTAGAATATATACCGTTCAAAAAAGAGAAAGAACTATGATTCTCCATTTTTAGAGATATACCAGACCTTAAATTCAATAAAAACATGTAAGCCATTAAAACAAGAGATATATACCATCAAAGTAATAGATTTAAATAAAAATGCTTAAATGACGAAAAAATAAAATTATGCATTTTTAAATGCGTAGATAGATAAAATATTTTTAAAAAAACTGACCTTCAACGACATCTCTTACTGAAAAAATAAGCATAAAAATCAATTAAACTTCTAAAAAATTACAATTTTTTTTAATGAAATTGAATAATTATGCATGCATTGCATCTCTAATCATAGTGAATTGTTTCTAAAGCAGTTAATAGGAAATTGATTTCTCATTGATTTTATAGTTTCAATATTTGAATTTTAAGTAAATATGTGACCGAAAGGGCGCCAAAAGTCTAACTCTGTCAGGATAGACTATTAAAATTAATAAATCATGCCAATTTAGTTAAAGATACATTTAATGACATTAAAGGACATGATTTACAAGGAGACAAAACTATTTAGGACAAAACATTTAACATATATGCATAAAAATAATACTCGGGGATTACATCATGCTTTACGTTCGTTTCCAAGGCACGAACTGATTGCTCATGGTAAGGGCCGATAGAGGGCCGAGGAACAGTTACGGTTACAATACTGTTACAAATTTAAATAAAAGTAGAAAATTCCTCGCAAAATCAAAATATTATAGAAAATTAACTATCTCAAGTAAATGCATATTATATAAAATTATAGTTTGTGAATTTCTTAAGTATTTAAGTTTGCAACATAGAAATAAAGCTGCATTTATTGATTTAAAGATTTTTCGGTTTTTCAATGCATATATAATTAGAATTATTACAAGGGCAAGTCGTTGGCCTGAATATTTCTTTCATTCTTCCAAATAAAAGTGTTATCTTTCACATAAAAACTATGCAACTAAAATCAACTAGCGACGTCAAGATTGTGTTTTGGTTTTATTTCAAATGGTTTTAATTTTAAAATTCTTATATATAAGAGTATTTTCGTTTGTTTCAATAATATAATAAAAAAATTGAATACGCATTTTGAAAACATTGTTTCCAGCTGATAGAAATCAAATTTAATACATAATTACAATTTTACAGTTTCGTGTGTGATTACAAGCAAAATAACACGTGAAATTTCATTCATTTACAATTCTGCATTTGCAATTGCTTCATATGTATAGACAATCAATCAAATTGAAGACGGATTTGTTTTTAAGTACAAATATGTACTTCTAATTCCAAAATTGTGCTCTGGATTTTATACAGGGTAATTCAAAACTTATCGTTAATATTTCGTGGAGAGGTAGGTAATACGTCAGGAAATCGATTTCACATCAGAAAGTTTCAAATGGAGTGTGCGCTGTATGTATCTAATCACTGTACAATTCATCATCAATGTACCAGCTGACTTACCGGTGATAGGATGAATTGTTTTATTCATCAGGAACTAGCGGATATACTTTTCAATTATAGAACTACTGGCAAAGCGGTCACTTAGCTAAGCGATATCGATACTCCGAATATGTGTTGTGAAATTTTGAGCATCTACTGTGAACCTTAGCTGATTGAAATCAAATTTAATACATAATTTCAATTTTACAATTTCGTGTGTGATTACAATCAAATTCATACACGAAATTTCCTTCGTTTACAATGTTGCATTTGGAATCGCTTTATGTGTATAAATAAGAAATCGAACAGGTTACGGATTTGTTTTAAAATTTTGCACAAATATGTACTTTAGATTCCAAAACTGTGCTCCAGATTTTATGCAGGGTGATTTAAAGCTTATCGGTGATATTTAGTGGAGAGGTAGGGAATACGTTAGGAATTCGATTTCACATAAGAAAGTTTCAAATTTACGCATGAAATTACGCACAATTCGTCCTCAGTGTACCAACTGACTTACCAGTGATAGGATGAATTGTTTTACACATCAGGAACTAGCGGATATGCTTCTCACTTATAGAACTGTTGGCAAGTCGGCTACCGAGTTAGGCGAAGACCGATACTATGCATATGTGAATACCGGATATGTGTTGTGAATCCTGTGAACGGTTGAAATTTTGAGCTCCTATTGTGAATCTATATATTTTAATGAAATAAAAGTCTCATTCTTTACCAATTAATTGTACTATTTCCTTGTGTTCACTCCACTTGCCCATTCAGATGACATTTGCGGACTTACTTTCCGATGTGAAATCGGTTTCTTGACAAATTTACTGTCTCTTCACGAAAATTGAAAGTTTTTGAATCATTTTCTATATCTAGTAAATAGTTACTATGTTAATTTGGGCAGACTGAAAAATAATCTTTCTTTGTATGAATTTGATTCAAAATTTGATAGAAATCTACAATTTTGATATAAATACCTAGAACTCCTTTTTCTATGAAACAAGTTAATCATAAAAATCTAATATGCATTTCATGTTTTGTTTAAATTGTAGATATGTTATATATTATGATATTATACTTACTTCCAAGGATGTTATCTAAATTAAAAACACAATGACAAATATTAAGAAATTTGATAGTTTTTTCATTTGCATAATGGACAGTAGAACACAATAAAAAATTCAATGATTGCTTTTCATATTTAATAAATAAACATAACTGTGACTTTTCTAAAAAATTAAGGTTTTCCAAACCCCAATATCATTTTGACACTTCTATCTAAAAACTATTATAACTTTAAAATGAAAATAAGTAAATTTGAGTAGTATTTAGTAGAACTATTTCTCTCTCATAAAAAATCCAATTTCCATGGAAATTTATATATTGAGACTTCCTGTACCTCGAAATAAATATATAAATGATTAATAATACTGCACGAGAACATTTGATATGCCATCTAAAATTATTATTTGGTAAATAGAGTAAACTTTGCAAAGGAGATAAGAAATTTAGAAATTTTGCTTAAATATGCAGAGAAAATAATTTTTGAAAATTTGTAGTTTAAATTTTATCATACATATTATTAATTCGAGTGATCCATCTTAACATAATCTTCATAAATTAAAATATATTATTCAATGAAATTTATAAATTGAGTCTTTCGGTATATCTAAATAAATAAATAATAATAAAATTAATTATAAATTTATAGAAAAAAGAATTAAAACTTTTTTTCTTACGTTTCAAAACACCATCTATGAATAATTTTTTTTATTAATATATAAATTACTAAATATTCTTATTTAAAAAAGGATAAAAAGATATAAATATTTATATTGTTTTTACAATATTGTGAATTAATTGCATTAATTCTCAAGTATATTAAGATGACTTCCATAATTAAAAATTCCATGATTAACTTCCATATCAGGTTAGAAGAAATAAATTAATTAAAAAGAATTAGAAGAAGTTTATTTATAGATCTAGAAAGTAAAAAGTTAGAGCCGTTAACTTTAGAAAAGAGAATTTTCATATTAGATAAGGAAATAAGAACTGGACTACAAATGAATTTAGAGAAATATACTTACCACGAATACCATCTAGAAATATAGTATATATCTATTCAGTAATTCAAGAAATGTGGCAGTTTGATATAAAATTATTAACATAGAGCTGAATAATTAAAATAAACAAAATATTTCATCAGTTATATATAAAATTTAAATTTAAGAAATGAGTACTATTTATGGTTAAAAGAAAAAAAAGGAGACAAAAAGGCATTTTCTAAACACAAAACAAACTATTCATATTTTTTATTATTTTCGATGATTTGTAAATAAAGTGCTCTACTTACAATGATCAGCACCTAAAAAAATATTTGAAAGAATTAATTTAACGATGTAAACAAATTATGTCTTTTATATTTAGTAAAATTTCTTTTGTTAATTATTCAGAAATAAACCCAAATAAATTTATGTTTTCCATAAATTTCTTTCCAATTTTTGAAATTTCCAAGAAGAAAATTGTTATACATTAACAATGCAATACAGAGAACAGAAAATATGTATTTAAGAAAGAGTAGAAGGATGATTCGATGAAAAAAATGAAATACATAAATTCAATTGAATCATAAAAGAAAAAGGTATTTCATTCACAATTTTTTTCATTAAAATCTCATTTATGATTTTTAAATAAATTGACTTTAGAGTAAATAATTATACATTAAAGAAAATAATGACATTAAATCACAATATTTTGTTATTTGTTTCCAATCTCGTTTCTCTGCCTACTTAATGACATGGTCAGAAAGGAAAATTGATAGCTATCCTCAATTTATTGAATGGATACTTGGGCAATGAACCCAGTTTTGGCGAAAAACTTGAAGACTGTTTGGGGATTTGGCGAAAAATATGATTCTAGGGAATTAAAATTAAAATTCAGAAAAATACTAGAATTTTCATTCTATTTTTATTGACAATTGAAATCTTCTGCTAAATTCCATAGATTTTTGGAAAACCACACACACAATGGTAATTTTTTTATATTAGTGTTTTCTTAAATATGTGTAGAATAAAGCGCCACCTTGAAATGTCCAATTTGTTGGATTGAATATCCTTTGAGATATTTCCGTAACAATATTCCATATAAATACAAGAAGTGAATCTTTCTGTTTTTAATATCATATAAAGGATATAAGAAGGATATTTTTGCATTTATTGCTGTTTTAGATATTTTAACATCGTCATAAAAAATTTTTATTTAAAGATTTTACTTACATTTCGATGGTGCAACTGCCAAAAATAAAAATAAAAAATAATAACAAGAATAACTGCCATATATAAAAGAAAATAATTTTAAATGCAACACAAAAATTGCAATTTACAAATTTGTTTTATGTCTTTTTTTCCCTCCTTAAATACATGTATTTGATGAAAATAAAAAGCTAAATTAATGTATTAAATTTTATGTGATAATTTTACATGCTTATCCACATCTCACATTTATTATTTAATCATTACAAAGCTAAATACGACGAAAATTTTATGAGATGCAAAATGGCAGAGACATTTTTGCTAATTTATTGGAACTTATAACGTGCATGTCACCTTGAGCAAAAAAAGTATTAAAAACAATTCCTTATGCAATTAAAGAGAGCTCGTTAAAAAATAAATAAATAAACGATTAGCATTAAATAATTATGTCAAATTGTGATCACTGTACAGAAAAATATTCAGATAATATAAAAGAAATTTATTAAAATGCAATTACAAAAATGTTTAAAAAAATTCTTTATAAAATAAATTATTTTATACACTTAACCCTTAATTAGGGGGTGCGGTATTTCAGACCATTAAGTAATGGCATTTCGATTATCATTCTATTTTTTACTCAAACGAATATATCGACCCGATAGCTTTTTGTTTTGTAACCCTCATTACGCTTGCACTTTTTAAACCAGTTTCAGCAGAAGCTTTTTTTTTAAATATTTGAATAATTTATTTACGCGACGTCTGTGAGACCGCATATCTCTTTTAGTTTGTTAATATTATTCCAGGCTTAACAGATGTCTCTAAAACTTTGTCCTCGGAATATCATCCAACCTACTGATCCTCGTAATGAAGCAGTGCTCCAGATACTTTTAAATGAAACATGAAGTGATTTTAGTGATGAGAATAATTTTACAGAAGAATTTTTTGACGAAAGTTCACTATGACTGATTCTGATATGCATATTCAAATATAAATATTTTTTAATGGTAGTATATTATGAAATTTTTTAAATATATTAATATATCAAGAGAAATATCTACAGAATCGACAGACTGATTTTTTTTTCTAGTACTAATACTGTTTTTTTTTTTTTTTTAATCAGTAAAATTTTCGAGAAAAGAGTGCTACGAATGTTCAAAAGTTTCTGTATAGAAATAAAGGGCCAATTTTATCCACTGTAATTTTTTTCTATAAACTTAAACTATTATTACTTAAACTTTACTGAGGAATTTTTTTACTATATTGTTTTCTATATATCTGTATATGCTGGAAAAATAAATATGATTTAAAAAGTATAAAGTAATATGGTTTTTAAAGAACATTATTTATTGGAACATGTAATTTGAGAAGAATGTATATGTTCAAACACAATTACTTTTTGAAAATGTTCTAAGCATGTTTAATATCTAGAAAAATATTTGCAGAACATATTGGCTGATTTTCATACTAATACTTTCATTAGAAAATTTAATTTGAGCTTAAATAAAAGGCGATTTCGTAGACCACACCTTCTAAGTTAAGGGTGAAATATTTTTATATTCTTAAGTACAAAATATTAGATAATATCTAACAGATTGTGTAATTTCGTGAAGTATTTTTGACATTTTTGTGAAAGCTTTTGTTAAATTTTTTTTTTCAATTTAACAATTTATGACAATAATTTGTATATATATATTTATATTTATAAATAAGATATTTCGAATCTTTCTCATCTTTAAAATATATCTACGCTGAAGTATCAACAAGTCAAATGTTTATACTTACGTTCGTCTTGTGCTGTTCAATTAATTAATTTCAATTAATTTCAAATTTATAATTACTTATTAATTTCAAATAAAAAAAGAATTTAAAACAATAATAACAATAAATGTAAATTCCTATCATAAATTTCAAGTTATCACGTAAGAGCATTACTATTTTGGTTAGTTATTATTTGTCTTAATTAATTTAAGTCATTAATCAGTTTAAACCGGTATGAAACAATCACAAGGTTGTATGGTTTTCTCTGTATATATTCTTCTATCTCACACACACCAACAATCTTTATCGATTAAGCAAACAATATTTTAACTTGCTTGGTTTATTTTTAAAAACGTTTTGCGAGTTAGACAATAATGGGATTTCCAAAGGAAAAATTGCAACAGCAGGTGATAGATAATTCAAAAGCTATACTGTGAAAACTGACACCAAAATAAAATTACATTAGCAGAAGATAAATAATGGAAAAACTATACTGCGAACGCTGATTCCAAAAAAAAAAAACTACATTAGCAGATGACCGATAATTCAAAAGCTATATAGTGAAAGCCGACTCCAAAATAAAACTACATTAGAGGACGATATATATTTAAAAAGCTATACTGTGAAATCTGACTCGAAAATAAAAAAACGGATAAATCACTAATTTATTGCCAATGCATTTTTAGTCTTCAACAATTTATTGCCTTCACATTTTGAGACTCCAAAAACCTGAAGCGAAAACAACATCAAGTTCTCACATGATAAAAAATTCTTTTGCTATGCACAGTAGCTTAAAAAAATCCGACAGCTAATTTTATTTAGTGGTTCAATGGAATAAATAATGCAATTCAATTATAAAATAAGTGTCAAATATAAAATATGCTTCATATTCAAATTATTGTAATAACCATATCTAAAATTATGATTATTACAATAATTCGAATATTAATATTAATAACTTCCTGTGCAAAAGGGGGCGAAATACTTTTAATTGCAAATGTAAAGATTATTTATTAAACAAAATGGTATCAAAATTTTTGGATTAGCTCAGTAAAAGATAGTTATACATAGTATAGCACTGAATGTCTTCTGTCATTGTACTATTTTAGGTATCCGACTACGTTAAAAACACTGGTTATCGACCACATTGGTGAATTATTATTTCTTGTAGTTCAGACTTTCCACTTTTTAAAACAGTCTATCTTTTCTAGGAAAAGGATGGCTTGACCTGTCATCCAGAAGAATTCTAAACAAATCACATTTTTCTTCAAAAATTTGACTTTAATTTTAATTTACTCAAAACTTTAATTTTCATAATATCCCCAAAACTAATAGAGGTATTTATATAAAAATCTCAGCGTGTGTTTTAAATAAAACGGGCAGTGAAATGAACCAGAAGTTTTATTGCAGGTGAAATAGTTTCTCATTTCTAAATGTTTTTAGAAAAATTAAGTAGCGAATTTGTGGTTAAAATGCATATATGCGCATATTATTACCCATAACTTCTTTGCATCTCAAAATCTTTCTTAGCTTTTGGTTCATTTCACTCATCATTATATTCCATAACCTGTGTGCAAAGAAAAATAGGATTGCTACATTACTATTTCGTGTAGAGTGTTAACCGATTTTGTTAAATTTCATTATAATTTACTAGAATTTTTCCTATTTGTCAAGATATATTTTCAAATAATTTAGTTTTATTTAAAGTATTTTGTATTAAAATTGGCAATACTTCTAAGAACCATAGTTTTAAAAAAATCTTAAAAATTGTTTCAAATTTTTTTCTTTGAACGTAGTAGGATACCTTAAGTTTGCGTTTCGTATATCGAAACTCATTGTATTGATGGATGAATGTGCTGTACCAATTTTTCAATACTTATAAATTTCCATCTGAAATTTTGGGAGAATTTCTCCACATCTGACATATAGACGTTACCTTTGAAACGGTTTGGTTGCATAGATTCCAGGATTAAATTCTAAGAGTCATGCAATATATTTTGAGTAGGACAAGCTCTACAACAAAACAACACAAGAATAACAAAATAAATTTTTGAAAGAAATTCGGAGCAATGGATGTTGGGAATTGACGCTTAAGAAATGGATAGCGGATCAAGAAATCTTTGAATATGATAAGAAGCCTATTTCAAAAATAAATCCTAGATTGGTCTTTCCTAGACTTTCTTGCATACTGTTGAATAAATGTGTTATTTTCCATAACTTAAAACTGTGAACAGACAATTAATACCAAGAGTGCTCAGAATTTTATTAACAGCTTATCGGACTTGAGAGTTTTTGCTTTATAAAACAGTAAAGAAAATCCGATAGGCAATTTGAACTCCTTTTTCCCAAAGACTGAAATTAAAATTCAGAACCTAATTACAATTTCAATAGTAAAATCAAATTCTAAATTAATTTTCTTTGATTGGTTGTTGATTTTAGAGGAGTTTGGAAGTGCAGATTGGTAATAGTGGAGCCAGTAGCGGATTTGGTACGAAGTTTGTTATGGATCTAGATTTAAATGTTAACTCTCCTTTCACTTACATTTACTTTAAAAGTGCATTCAACCTTTTATGTTGAAAGCTCTCAGTAAATGTTAATTTTGTACTATTTTTACAAAGTGATTATGTTCTTGTGGTAAAGATTATAATCTGGTGGTAAGGTCTTGACTTCAGAACCGGAGGGTTTCAGTTTGGAGATCTGATTCCACCGAAGAACATTATGTCATCGGATCTAATGCATGCTAAATGTGCCCAAGAGGTGATTCCAGCTCAGGTGTCGTCCTCGTCACCCGACCTTGGTTCAAAATTGCGTGGACCGTACCAAAATAGCCCTAATGTTGCTTAAAAACAGATCGTTAATATGAAAAAACTAAAAATTATTTCTTTTTCTTCTTCACAGTTTCATGGATACGGTATTTAATTAGTGTTTTTCATTCACAAATCAAACTTTTAAATTGAAGTATTACGAGAAACTCTAGAACTTCCATATCTTATCTGCAAAGTTATTAAGATATAGAATATAAACGAATAAAAAATTTGTAAACAATAATAATTTAGGAACAATGCAAAGTTAATTGATAAAAAACTTTTTAAAATAAAAGAAATTTAGAAATTTTTTTCATTTATTATCATTTTTTATTATTTTTCCTTTCAGTTTCATACGCAATTAAATGAGCAGAAAAGTGGTTATGTTCTACATATTTCAAATGATGCAAAGAATAATCTTTTTAAAAATAACTTTTTCTTTACATGAATGAAAAGAAAAACAAACTATTATACATAACCCATATTAGAAATCAAAATGACACACTTTTTAGTTTAATTCAAGACATCGCATTAAATCTGCGATTGCTAATTAGGGACACGTGATCATTTTGATTAAGAGGGTATATAAAATTTTAAAAGGAAAACGAATATTTCAGATTCTTAATTTCACCATGTTCTGCACATGTCTATTTTAATTAATATCAGATAAATGGATTTAAAACTATGCAACCATATATGATATGAATACGAATTTAGTTGAATTTAAGAAAGATGCTTGAAACTTAGTTTTGACAAATGTAAATAATCGAGAAAACGTTTTGTTTTGTTTAACGAATAAATATGAATACAAAAATTGAAACCATAAAAAGAAGAGAGAAAAATACTTTAAAAGGGTCATATGAAATTAAGAGGAACATTACTTACAGATATCATTATGAATACTTGAGTCGAGTTCTGCCACCAAGCTTTTATCAACTGAAATAAAAAGTAATATTTAATATAATTAAACAAATAGCTTTCATATTTATTAAAATTTAAAAGATTTACGAATCAAAAAGCAAATTTATAACTATTTACAATCGAATTAAATTTCAGCATGTGCTATCCTTGAAAAATGAAAGCAGGATAGTCAGCTTAAAAAGAGAAGGTAAAAAAAATGTAGTATCTGTAACAATAAAGAAAGAGAAATATTTAGCACATTTCCCTTCTTTGGAGAATAAAAATTCAAAATGATTGTATACAGTATTCAAAAAAAGAAAAAAAAAACAATTATGACTCAATATGTGTTTCTACGAATTTCAACAGTTTTTTTTTAATTTAATAGATTTTCATTTTAAATTGAAATGTATCTATAGCTTGATAATGTCAGGAAACCAATCAAAATCGTATTTCTAAATATTTAATTAGTTGAAGTAGAACATCACTAAATTTCTCAATATAATTAACTTGAATAATCATAGAATCATAAAAAGAATTTCAAATCCATT
>JAPMOQ010066727.1:16404-37952 GCA_026543055.1 Argiope trifasciata | reverse complement strand
TAAAACTATCACTTCTTTTAAAACTATCACTAACTTTGCCTTTCAGCTGATATCCTTATCCATTTTATAATATCCTTAAAGTTTTCTTTCTTCGGATTAGGAAAGATACGAATTTGAACTCTGTCAAATTTTATAATATTAATAACTAGAGCTGTTTTTGATTAAATAAAATTTCAAAGCACTGAAATACGTATTTAATTTGCAAAAATTCTGCCAGTTAAAAATTTGCTGTTGTAGCCTTCTCATTGATTGCCGACTTCGGATTCTGATTTTAGAGAGTTTGAGATACGATTACACATTCACCAATGTGTTCGCATGAAATCTGTTATGAGGAAATGCCTATTAATTTCTGCAGGATATGAAAGAGTCTTTTCCGTGTCTCTACAATTATTTAACCACAGTTAAAAATAACGAGATCCTTCCCGCACCCAAATAACTTTCTTATAACTCTAAAACGTTATTCAATTAAAATAATCGTTCAAATCAAAACCTATAAAAATTATATTAAAAGCATACATTGCTTCAAAAATGATTTACTTGGTTAAACATTGAAAAGATACGGAGAAACTGAACAATTATTTCCTTTTTATTTATATTATTAACGTCCTTTCTAAAAAATTCCCAAAAGCATCGTCATTGTTATTAAATAATTTCGTTAATTTATCAAATGATAAATGTGATACATACTGGCATCTCGCATTGTGAACTTTCAAACCAAACAAATAAAATTAAATACAACTTGTTATATTTATCGATATAAGGCAATAATTTTCAGTAGCTTGACAGTTTAAATTTTTACTAGTGTAAACTATCCAATAAATATCAGAACTGCAATTTACTACTATTTTTGAGTGCCTCGTTTTACCATCTAACATATATGACTATAATATTGAGATAATATTGAACCTAAAATACGTTTCTAAAAGCATTCTGATATTAAAGAAATTGATATCACAAGAAATGTTACACATACAATAAGCAGAACGAGTAAATTATGTGTACAGTTGCATCATTATTAAATTAGCCCTGTACAAGGAATTAAAGAACACATTAAATGCAAGGCTAATTAATTTATACGGATGATGTACCTACCAAAATTTGAAATTTCATATCACTATATTTACATATTCTAATGAGTATAAAATTTTGGTTAAAAGCATTAAATAACACTAAATTGATTAGCATAATTAGCATTATTCTCGGGATACTAACTGCACCGACGGATTGATTATTTGCTTCAAAATATTGAGCTTGATTTTGGAGTCTTCATTATTTATTTGTGTGCAGCATGAAATTGGATAAAGAAATTTTAAGGGGCAATATCCCTAGTAGCATGCAAATATTGAACAATATTGTATGACATTGATCAATATTCGCAATATCGTTTAATATCATACAACATAGCACAATATTGTACAGTATAATGCAACAGACTGTACTACTTGGGATAATTTCAACATTTATAGTTAGCAAAGTATAAATTTGAACTAACTATAAAATAGCAAAATGCAGCAATACTCACCTTTGCTTCTTATTGCTGCCGAAACCAAAAAAAGAAATACTGCATTTTAGAAAATTTTATTGGAAATGTTAAATATTCCATTAATTACTTTTGATAAAATAATTTTACTTGCCTCTTAAAACTTCATTTATAGCACCTGTAAGTAAATACCATTGTTATATGGAAGGGTTTAAAAAATATTTTTAAATTTAATAAGATGTTAGCAGATTTTTAGAATTATCAAATTAGAAACCCTTTACCTTAATTTTATAAAAAAATTATAATATTTATGAAAACTAAACAAAAATTTTTCTGTGATAAAGTGCAAATGAATTTCAAATTGCACAGTAATGAAGAATTTTTATTTAATAAATAATGTCTACTTAAAATCCAAAATCTCGTCTTTAGTATTTTTCACACAGCATTTGAAATTACTATAAGCAGTTTTAAAATTCAGTGTGATAAACATCTAGCCATTTTTTGGAAACCACTTTCTTCTAAAAACTAATTACCTTATTCAATATAAAAAATGGGGTTTAATTTATGCAATTACAAATACAATAAAAATTCTAATTCCTGAAAATTGAAATAATGTATAACTTCTTAGAAATATACAAAAATTTAACAAAAACAGTTATTTATTTCCCATATTTACAAACTAACGAATATCTAACAAGAACATATATACATAATAAACTGAACATGTAAAATAAGATACTTGCTAAACTTTTTAAAAATCATTATTGTCGCCTCAGTTATTAATATAAAATCTTTATTAAACAATATAAGTAAAATATATGATATTCGCCAGTAAAAAGGTAAATTCTTAAAAAAGGCTAATAAAAAATGCTTGACATCATAAAATATAAATTTTTTAAGTCATTTTGTTACTGTAAGCAAAAATAAAATTGATATATTTTAAATATGAATTTTACTCAAAACCCTTCAACAAATTATTACAAATGTCGGAATTTTATTGTTGCTGCAATGACACCCCCTCGTAACAAATTTTCCAATAGTTTTAAGTTTATACACACACCATGTACTCTTAGATCACGTATTATTTTCGAGGTTTAATTAAGCTTATTTCTTCTACAACTAAGAGTTTCCCTTATATTTTATTTATGTAAGATTTTAAGAAACCTTTCAAAGAGGCATTTATTACAATCAATAATAAGAAAACCACTCTGCTTTAAAAATAATGTATAATTCGGACTAACGAAATTGGAAGGTCTTACTTTCCTTCCCACCCTACAACCTCCCTCAGACATTTAAAAAGGACAAATTTAGAAAACAAAATGAATTTATAATCCGAATATTTATGCAACCATGGTTACTTTTCTTCATAGCCTTCTTGAAGATTAAGACATTTGTCTTATCGGTAGACCAGGTTTCCACTACTCTGTTTAAAAATTGTTGCCAGCGATATGAATAATTCCATTGAAGAAGATAAGGACAGAATACAGTCACCACAGAAAATTTTGCTCAAAAAGTTGACCAAACCATTTTACTGAAATGGAGGATTTCAGAATTACAGGAAACGAGTTGGTTTTACCATCATGCCAAGGTTACTATTTTGAAGGGTGAATGCTTATGTACACATGCCTAATGCATTCATTCATACATTCATATTTGTCCTTTAAAGAAGTTTCCAAGTACTTCCAGTTTAATTAAGAGTTGTGATCGAAAGGCCGCCAAAATTTTAACTCTGTCAGGGTTGTAATTAATACGGATAGACTACTAAAATCAATAAATCATGCCAATTAAGTTAAAATACATTTAATGACATTAAAGGACATGATTTACACTGGAACATAACAATCTAGAACAATCATATTTTAACCTCGCTCCCAAGACATGGACGTATTGTCCATAGCAGTTGCCGCTAGAGGGCCAAGGAAAACAGTTACAGTTACCGAGCTTCAAATGAGTATTAAGGCCAATGTCACATCACTAGAAATAACTTTCTTGCAAAATATTGGTACAAAAACCAGATCCATCATTTCTTTGTGATTATTGTGTCAAAAAGTAACTATGATTACTCATAAATATTTGTAATTAATTCATTTTGTTTTTTTACACCAATCTTATAATTAACCTTCGGATTTTAAGCCAAAAATAACAACAACAACAAAAGGTTTTCGTAATTTCAAACGTGAAAGAAATGCATTTAAAAATATATGGTATAATAAATCCAAACTTATTTTAAGACACTATTACAGAACAAGTGAACTTCTCTATCGTTTATATTTCATCAAACCTTTTTCTTATTAGCTCAAAATGCGATTCTTAGACATTGTGACTCGAAGAACTAAATGTCAATTCTTGAATTTCATTTAGATTTTAGTATTATGTTGAGCTTAAGTTTGGCTTTTCCAAATTTCCAAGAGAATCTCTTTAGATGATGAAAACCCAATTTATCCGTTTTAGTCTTTAAGTACTCAGATATTTTTTTAATAAGTTTCGACAGCTTTTTATTGAAAATTCCCAAATTATTTAAAATAAGATTAAATTAATTGTAACGAACTCATGAAGGAAATGAAGGGCACTAGCGTTGTTTCATCTCATATAATTAATTCCTCAACAGCGTCCTCATCCTAATTAAAAGATTAGAATTTCGAATTCTAAGCAATTTTATTACTCTCCTATTATTTTTACTATTATCCTATAGCTATTAAAGATATAAGTGTATATGCTATTCTAATTTCTAATTTCTATATTCTTCTTAAATTTCTAAATTCTTTTATTTTTTACATTTATATACAATTTTTTTTAAAAAGTGATACAAGGTTGCAGTTATATTTTGCAAGAAAGTCAGAAAAAAATCTTTTTCAACTTTGCTGCATCTTTTGTTTATAACATACATATTACATGCTTATTTTAATAAATTTATATCTATTTTAAACATAAAGCATCATTTTTGGATCTAATTTCATAAAATACTTCGCATTCCATTCCTTTCATTCCTCTGTTTATGGAACCCTTATATCATAGTGAAAAGTATAGCTTTGAATCATATGTTCTCTGTTTATGAAACTTTAGCTATGAATTATGAAACCCTTATATCATAGTGAAAAGTGAGTAATGAATACCAGTCTATGAATAATCAAAAATATTTTTGATAAATTTATATGCCAAATTGCAGCTTTTGTTGATCTTTTCTTTGATATAATAATTTTGAAATTATGTGGTGGTAAGTTCATAACTCAGATAAAACTTCCGGACATGAGGGCACATTTTTATCTAGGGGTTATTACGCGACTTCAGAACCAGTGCTCCCGAGTTTGAACTTCAGGAAAGCAGAATTCCTTACTTTTCAACTCAATGCATATTTTATCAATGTTTCTGTGAAGTACTTAGAACAGACAGGTAATTCTAGATCATATTCTTGACAAACGTATTCGGCGTAGTTTAATGCAGTTTTCACGATTGAATTTCGAGCTATATAAAAAGCTTGAAAGGCACTTCAAATGAAATACTTTCCCCAAAAAGGAGTTAACACACTTACCTGGTCTTCTTCTGGCTGCATAAATTTATAAGAATAATTGGGAAGTAAGAAGGAAATCAAAAAAAAAAAAATTTGTAAGTAATCCAAAGTAATTAGAAACTTGTTTCAATACACATAATGTTTATGTCAGACCTATATTTTACCAAACATAAAAATTCATTTTTTATGACAAGTATAAAAGTTAATGCAATATATATATATTTTGTTTTTTTTTCGAGGTATATTTTATTAAAATTTCTTCTACCAATTCTCTTTATACCTTCTTTTAATTTCATTTGCTTTTTACAGCTTAAAATCATTGATTTTAACAAAAGATATTACTGTTTAAAAAAAAAAGTATAGAATTATTTAAAATTTGCTCTAATGTCACAGTTTATTTGTTGCAGCAAAGCAACATCCCAAATACTTTATCTTCTTGTTTACCATATAATAATAATGAAATTCTTCGTATAATAATCAAATTATCATCTTCTATTAAAAGTTCTCCAATGCAAATTTAATAAAGAAATGAAACAAACAAACTTTACTCCAATGACACCAAATAACATCACAAATCTCAAAATGAGTAATTTCTAGAAATTTAGTGTAAGATTTTAAATTGGGGAAAAGTATTTGTGTAATTTCAGAAATACAAGTTTTCTATAAAATTAATGAAATTTTGACTTTGCTTATTGTGTATGATTGCTTTTCAAATTCTTCTTTTTTATATATGCTAGATTTATACGAATCATTGAATGTCTTTGTTTTGCTTTTAGAAGTACTCTGTATTTTTATTTTATACTAATTTTTACTTGGGAACAAAATCCATTATATAACTGTTATCGTATGACTAATATTCTTGCCTTAAAATATCGATTTCTAATATAACGTTGAAGAAAAGACGTTGGATAACTGAGTACTTAATACTGCTATGTTACTATTAGATTTAATTTAGTAAGCTGGATAAATTTTAAAATAATTCCATAAAAAAGTTTAATTTAAACGATTGATTTTGTATAAATCTGAATTTTATTTTTGATTTTGGTATACTGATTGCACTTTTCATTCATTTGCCAAGTGATAACATTAAATTTTCTTCTATCTCATTTGGTTAAATCAATCAACAGAAAACTTTAAAATGTATTTATAAAAAATAATTCCGAATTTGAATGAATAATTTCAATTTGATCTATTTCGTCGGATGAATTATCTTCAAAGTATTTCGTGAACAAAAGCTATTATTTACATCTGGAATAAAGTACAAATTTTAAATTTTATAGATTTAAATACATTGTAGCTGCTAATAAGTAGTTCAAACCAGCTGGCTAAGGAAAGAAGTCCGTTAAATATGTATAGCATCATATTGAAATTTAAAATGCATTAAGAATGTATGGACATTAAAAATGTACAGACATATAAATTTATAGCATCATACTGAAAAGCATTCAGACGCAATTGGATTATTCATCAAGGATTATATACTTACGAACAGAAATGGGTACAACTAATTATAAGACACCAAACAACTATCAGCCATAATATATAAAAACTGAATTAATGAATAATAAATGAGGAAAACTAATTAAAAAAGACTATAATCTATAATATATAAAAACTGTATTAATGAATAGGAAAAAGAAGGATCTACAATACATTTCATTAAAAAGAATCAACTTCTAAATGTCTATTGTCTGATAATGACTTTCAAGCTATTAATTTCTCGCATACAAATTTACATATTAACATTCAATGCAAAATATTTACTTGCCTGAATTGTTATGAAACGTTTTTATACATTAAAATTTCCGATATATATATTTATTTATTTATTCTATCACAAATCCTCATACTTTTTGTGAAAATTTAGTTATTATTTATATTTAATTTCTCTTTTTCAGCAATAAAATACAATTATCCTTTGACTGATTTAATTCATTATATTCAACTTCTGATAGAACTGTGCATTTTATAATCAGATTTAGTTAATTTGATTTCCAATAGTAAAATAATTTAAATTTACAATAGTATCTTGGTTAAAATGAATCAATGTTCCTTTATGTTGATTAAAAGTGGGGTCACGCAACCACATTAAATGTAACTGTATAGCTTTAAAATTATTTCTTCTGTCCCAGAAACATTTGCACTAAAACTATTGATAAGGTTAATGTCGAATTTTTAGGACTTTTTAAAGCATGGGATGTGAATTGAAGTATTAAAATTCACAAATTTGAGAGAAAAATTTGGATAATAAGGCAATAGTTGAAAATTATAAACAATACTTTCATCGTTACTTGCAGACGATCAGTCATTAGTATGCAATGATAACCACATATTATTATGAGTGCTTAAATTTTGCTTTAATATTTTTTGCTTGAATAAAGGTTGTTAAAAATTGTTATCGGAATGTTTTTCAAAAAACTGTATTTTATTGGAATGAGTTTACTTAATAAGTTTTAATGCCAAGTTTCGTAAATTTAAAACTTGATTATCTGAACATTCACAAACATAAGCAATAGAAGTTTATAGCTTATGTTTGTGAATGTTCAGATAATCAAGTTTTAAATAATGATATGAATGTTCAGATAATCAGGTTTTAAATAATGATATGAATGTTCAGATAATCAAGTTATAAATTTGTTTTGAACCGATATCACAAATTGGCTCAAATGCTATATTCATTTGATTTTTACAAGTATTAAAACACGTTTTAATTATAAAAATCATAAAATATAACACTAGATTCACAATTGTTACGTAGGATGCAGAAAAGTATCAGAAGATTCTGTCATTTAAATCGCAATCCATCTATAGTATGTTTTTCAGATTTTTTGTATTGTTATTTTTGTTTTTTTATTCGATATTTGAATGTCGCTTTATTGTTGCTTTATTCTGAAAAACGAAATAATTTTAGCTTTTAAAGCCTTGTTTTTTTTAAAAAAATTCTTTATTTCGCCTCTTAGAGCGGTTTAACCCTTTAGTTACCAAATTCTGTTGCCATCAATTTTTCAACTTCATTTTTGCATCAGTAGTTTTGTTTACTTTTGCAGAATAATTCCAGGGAACGCAAGAAAAAAATGTAACTAACAGAAATATCTTAATTAATTTAATTATCAATTAAATATTTTTAATTCCTACTTTTTTATATTTATTTTTATCTTCATGTTATTTGCGTTACCTTCTCCGTGTTCTTTAGAATACCATCAACAAAAAATAGTCATATATTAAAGATATAAGCTAGATTTAAATAGTATTTAATAGTATAGATTTAACTAGTACCATCAGTAAATAAAAATTAAACTGTCTCAACGAGTTCAGCATGTTAATTTATATATATATATATATATATTCGTAAAACCATGAAAATCACTTAATCGTAAAATTAAATACAGTTAGAAACACAAAATCAAATTCTTATCCCACTTTAACGAAGAATGAAAAAAATGCAGTGTAAAAATCTTTTAAAGTCTAATCTTCAGTTTTAAAAACATTTACTAATAATTCAGATATATTATGTAAGTAATATCTTACCAAAAAATTCAGAAAAAATATCATTTCTGTGTAAAGCTTCAATATTTCTGGTAATGATAATAAAATGATTTCAGAAGGTATTGATTTAATGCAAGATGATAAACAAATTGTGATATTTTTATCATCGAATTCCTAGATGAATTGAGATATAATGGATGATGTATTTCTTTGATCATCAAATTCGTAGATGAATTGAAGTATATTAAGGGAGGATTCGTTCTCAGGCCAAGCATTAAGAGGACCAAACTTTGAATAGTAATTAAATTGCTGGAATTCTTGAACCGTTTCACAGAGCCAAATTATTTTGCAATATCGCGAATATGAGTAACAATATACGAGTAACTCGTATATCGTTTTGTCATAAAAATTGAAATGAAAATGCACCAATGAAAGTTTAAACGTAGGGTCAAAACAATAAAGTATTAAAATAATGATTTTAAAAAAAAACATTTTATTTCTGTTATTTTTAAACAAGACCTTTAACATTCAACTATGGTCCTTTGCATACTTACAAAATATTAAGAAATATAAAATAATATAAATCCCTCAAGAAATTAAATGTTAAAGAAAAAAAATACTCACCTCCGGAAATGGCTACAAATAATGAAAAATATTTCAATTATTTTTCTATTTTTAAATGGGAAATTTGTGTTTCCATTCAAGATGAGAAATCTTCAGTTTCCACTGATATCAATGAAATTTAATTTTAACTGTAACTAAACAAACTGCAGTTTTATTAGATTTCATATTTCTATGACAAAATGTTTTATGAAAAACTTTTGCAGGAAATAATATTATTGCAACACCAAAAGAAAATATGTTGAAAACTTGAAAAATTCTACTTAACTGTTTTTGATAAAAATTACGTAAGAAAAGAGAAAAATTTCAGCTAAGTTTAAATTAAGAGTAAATTTTTGAAGACATGATTCAAATATAAGATTTGCAAATGCTTAAAGAATATGATTTTTTTTTGCTTGAGGATACATGGATAGAATTGTTTTTATTACCATTATTTTTAATATTAACTAAACTCTTTTTGAAGATTTTTTAATAATTAAAATGAACTTATTAGCTGCACTGAAACTGCACTTATTTATTTGAAATATGTAAAATTTACCAATCTTAATGATTTTTAGAATCAAACTGTCAACTTACGACGAAGGATTCCACCTGTAAAACAAAAAATAAAATTAAACATGTATTAAAAGTATATCTCTGAATTTAAAAATTTTTTAAATCTTCATTGTTAGTCTTTCTAAGCAATATTGTATACATATATTGACAAAGTGCCAGAAGTAAACATATATTGATAACGAAAGCGTTACGATATTAGATTTGATGTGTGTTGACTAATACTTTATCCATTGAAATATTCATACTCACTAGGAACACCATCTACAAAGAAAATAACAAACTTCGATATTAGTGAAATTGTGGGTTAAAAAAATTTCAATTATCTGAGAGATATTGCATTATATTTCAAAGATTATAAAATCTAAAAAAAAGATAGCTAATCAGATGAAAAAAATGGAATTAATAACACATCTAGTAATGAATCCAAATTAAATTGAAAAAATATGACACATCGAATACAGAAAGTGTATGATTACTTTTAAATTATAAAACCTTATTTTAATTTATTGCATACTGTACAAACAAGGTATGCTCAATTAATTTAATTAAAAAAATAAATATGTTTATAATTAAATCCAAAAATATAATTTCTATTTTCAGTTGAATTCTACAGATTAAAATTTTTTTAATTTCTTCCTTTCCTTTTTAAAATTCTTTTTTTCCTTATTCCTTTTTCCTTCACTTATTCCTTTTTTAAATTTCAAAGTGAAGATATCATTTGAAATTTTATTTTAAAGCTTTCGGTAATAAAATACGCTTGCTATTTTATAACAACCATGAAATTTTATAATTTTATGCATTAGATAATTTTATAATATATTAAATTTTGTAATATGCTTGAGGTTCTAAGAAAAAAGAATATTTCATATTCATATCAGATATTTAATTATAAAATTTTCAAACTAATTTTTTCATTATAAATTTGTTCATTCATTTTCTGTTCAATTTCATTTAATTTTTTCGTTATAAAATTTTATTATTTTTTGCATTTCTCTTTATATATAATTTCTTTATTCTTAGAGAAATCATTTCTCAAGCATGTTTATTTAGAATAAATCTCTCTACCTAGAGTTTTAGAAGATACTCTTTCTTTCTTTCAATAGACGTTTGTACAGTTGAAACGATTAAATCCGTAGCATAAAAAACTACGTCAGAAGCTAAGACGTACAATTTTTTTTTCGAATACCAAAGTAAAAATATATTTATAAATCGGACTTATTGTTTTAATGCAGTTATGACTTAAATATGATTATGGCAAGTTTAGATCATGTTGGTGATTTTCTATTTTTTAGTATTAATTAATTAATTCCATTTGTTTATTAATTAATTAATTTGTCTAGTAACATTAAAAAGTATTTGTAACTACATTTTAAAGCATTGTTGCATTTCGTATAAAAACAAAATGTAACAAATTTGAATTCTTGAATTGGTCTAGAAAGGAAAGTTAAATATTTTTGTCTTTTTTATATATTTACCATAATCCCTTACTGGAGCAGCTTCATCTGAAAAAAGAAATAATTAATTACTAAAATAATTAAAGGTGTATAATAATAATTATGAACGTATTACATATTTTTAATTAGCAGTTTTTGAGTAATAAATAATTTTGAATGATCAATTATATCTTATTTGCTAATGTTGTAAGCTAATTTTATAGTATGAAATTTTAAAGCATTAATAGGAAATTTTAAGGATTTTAATCTGAAGTTTAGAGCAATAAAATATCAATAAATTTATTTAGTATTATTTTTCAACAAGGTTTTACAACTACAACTTTATTTGAAAATCAAAGCACAGTTATATAATATATAGCTGTGCCTTGCTTTTAATATAGTTTTAGATTTTAATATAATTTTAAATTTTAATATGATTACAATTATTATTTAATATAATTTGTCTTATTATTAAGGAACAAATATCTATACAAATACTGGCAAGTTTATTCATTTGATTTGGATCTAATTTTTTATTTGCAAACCCTGTCATAATACAACGAATAAAATATTTGCAAATTCTATAATTCAGTTTCTTAAATTATTTCACATCACTAATAAAAATTATTAAAACCTTTTCTTCAAACAATTACAATGGTTAAAATGTTTTTTTTTATTTTCATTATGAACTTAACATTTCGAAGAAATTCTATATTTTTGAAATATAGAATAATTCTTACATATATAGGAGAAGATCCTGATCATAATTTAAAAGGCAGTAAAATGATAATAATATGAAAAAAATATCAAAATTAATAATATGAATGTACGTTATTTATAATGTAAATATTATAATTAACCGCATTAATTTATGTTATTTTTAATGTAAATAAATGTTTTTGCAAATCCCAACAATTTATTGCAGCTAACAGATAAATCGATGCATATCAATAGTTCGTAATTATCAAATTTCGCATTTGTAGATTAAGATAATTAATTATATTATTATAATTAGATAATAAAGATATTAATATTATATAATTAATATAATATAAAATAATTAATATTAAGTTAGTTTGACTTTACTTTAAATTAAAACTTTCTCATAAACAGAAAGTATGTTTATGTGATAGTTATGTAATAAAGTTTGGTATGCTTTCTATAAATTTTTAAAAATACATTCCAAAAAACATCTTTAAAGTTGAGATGTTACAGAAAATAAATTTTTAAGTGTCTGTAAATAAAATTTCGTATTTTAGACAGTCGTACGGCTGTATTACGTCAGGCTGTTTTACTACGTTTAGGCTGTATTACGTCATAAATACCAGCAATTTTAAGACTTCCTAATTGTATTTGCCACTGAAGAGCACATAAATTGGTTTCATCTTAAATTAAACATTTCTCATGAAATACAGAGAAGCACAGATTGTTTTTATATAATAAATTGCTAATTATAAATAAATTGCTTTTATTATAAATATCCTATTGTATAATAAAAGTTAATATGATTTGCATATATACAAAACAATATTATAAATATTTTATCTGATAAAGTGCTAAAAATATATGTATAAGAATACCCATATTTATAAGCTTCATAAACATTATTCTTCAAATAAAATGTTTATTTTTTAGACATAAATAAAGGACTTATATTTCACTAAATTACATGAAATGCATAAGCGATTTTAGACATTCAAAAATTTAATTATATTCAAAACAAAAAAAATTTCATTTTTAATGAAACTACTTTCTTAAAGAAACCAAGAAGCGCAGAATTTTATAAGACATGATAATTTATATCATGCTTAAGCTTTCATACATACTTAAATGCATATGTATATTTAGTGAAAAAAAATCTCTAAGAAATAATTTATAAACAGCGTTTATTTATATCTTTATTCATTAATAAATAAATAATAACTTTGCATAAATTTATATTATAATTTATACAAATAATATATGTGCAAATATTAACGATTTATAATAGGTTACAAAAATGAATCTACATTTCTCAAATTAAAAATATTTTGAAGAATTTTAGTTCATTCAGACTTATATTTTTATTTAATATTTCACATAAAAAATGCAATATTTCGTACAAATTATAGGGTAATTACAGGATAAAATGTGTTGTAATCCAGTTAAATTTTTTGCTGAATGTACTTATACTAATAAAAACTATATATGAAAACAATTTTCAATAGTTATTTATTTTTATACGTCACAAGTAAGTACCGTACATAATGGCAGATAAAAGGTTAATAGCTTAGACTAGAATAAAAGTATATTGTAACAACTGCATTAGATATTTTTATTACAAAATTAAACTTCTAAGATTAAAAAATGTAAATAGTATTACTTACTTTTTCCTTGTATTGAAAAAGCCAAAATAAATACAAAAAATGAAGCTGACATCTTTTTTGTCACCATTTGTCAATTCCCTGGCTAAAGTAGCAACCTGGGTTGACTTCGTTATTACAAACCCATGATTTGTAAAGGAAAATAGACGCTTTACAACTATTTACTCAAGCGTTTCTTTGATATTTATGGACCATTACATAACAGCAGCTGTTCTTGTGTTTGGAATCCATTGCTGTAAATTGAGAACTTTTTTTCCGCACTGTATAGATTTCGAAAGGTGAAGGATTCTATGCTTCATATTTTATTGACAGGATTCAATACAGTAAAAGCTCCTTTTTCGCGGGGTATATGTTCCATAAATATGCCGCGAATACAGAAACCGTGAATACGGAATGGTCATTTATATGGGATTATAGGGGATACGTTCTTAGGTGACAAAAAAACACAAATATATAAAAAATTCCATTTAATAGAAGTTTTAAAGTTGAAGTAATTGAGTTTACTTAGGCAATGGTTTGAAGAATTTTATAATTTTCTCTTGCTTGGCGGTTTTTAAAAGCTCCTTCCATTCACACTGATTCGCAGAAGTCGCATTAGCAATTTACCTCTCAAAAATAAGACTTCGTTCCATAGACGGATCAATGCTCATAAAGAAACCAAAAAGCTCATTTGTCATTTTTAAACCTACACTAAGATTTTTCAAATGAAATGTCACGTTTCCAGTGCTTGTTGAAGCCTCTTCTTCAATGGGCTGTGAATTTAACATTTCCTCTAAATCGGTGTCAGTCAGATCTTCATTTTGCGATTCAAGCAATTCCTGAATGTCACTTGATTCTATCTGTTGAAACCCATCTCGACCTATTCCATTCGCGATTTCGGCTATGTTTGCATTGAACAACATACTTTAGACAAAGTTGTAATAGGATCCATTTTACTTTATTTTTATTAGTCCATTTGGCGGCATTTACAAAGGATATTGGGCTGAATACCTATTGGAATCCTCTTATTATTAGGTATGTATTTATTAGATCCGCGAATAAAGAAAGTTTTAGCCGTGAAAATAGGAATTGGGTCCCATTTTTGCAATCCGCGAATAGTGAAAACGCGAATGAAGGAAGCGCGAATAAGGAGCTTTTACGGTACTCGTTTTGCAATTTTTTTTCTTGAATACCTCATTTAATCAATGCCTCACTTGAATGCCAATTTTTTATATGTTTGATTGAAATTACACGCCTTTAATAGAATTGGAATCAGAGTACCAATTCTATCTTGATTGTAAGATATGATTTATTAGCAATGAGCAAACAAGAAAAATATTTATTTGATGCTCTTTATTGTTTATTTAATTTCTCTTATTTTAATATTATTATTTATATTATTATTATTTAACTTCTTAAATATTAAATATTAATTTTAAAAGATGCCCAAATTTTCACATTTTTCTTCTTTGGCTTTTAAAAAAAATCAATATATGAATGTGAAAAAATTTATTTTTTTGCGCAGTTTCAGCTTATTACTCATTCTTAGTAAATTTCCTTTATTTCAGGTTCTTCTTATTTTTAATGGAACAATCACTTTGTTTATATACAATAGTACAAATATTCCAGAAAGATATTATATTGCTAATATTTTACTTATAATGAAAATTTCATTGCCTTTGACTAAAATGTATATTGAATATAATTTTAAAAACATTTTTCATTCCTGGTTCTTTTTCTCTCAACATAATATACGAGATATAACATTTTTGTATATTAATACGAGATACAGCATTTTCGTATACCAATATGTATATTAAATATAATTAAAAAAAAACCTTTTTCTTTTCAGGTTTTTCTTCTCTCAACATAGTATACGAGATATAACATTTTTGTATATTAATACGAGATACAGCATTTTCGTATATTAATATGTATATTAAATATAATTAAAAAAACCTTTATCTTTTCAGGTTTTTCTTCTCTCAACATAGTATACGAGATATAGCATTTTTGTATATTAATACGATATACAGCATTTTCGTATACTAATATGTATATTATATATAATTAAAAAAACCTTTTTCTTTTCAGGTTTTTCTTCTCTCAACATAGTATACGAGATATAACATTTTTGTATATTAATACGAGATACAGCATTTTCGTATACCAATATGTATATTAAATATAATTTAAAAAAACCTTTTTCTTTTCAGGTTTTTCTTCTCTCAACATAGTATACGAGATATAACATTTTTGTATATTAATACGAGATACAGCATTTTCCTATACTAATATGTATATTAAATATAATTAAAAAAACATTTTTCTTTTTAGGTTTTTCTTCTCTCAACATAGTATACGAGATATAACATTTTTGTATATTAATACGAGATACAGCATTTTCGTATACCAATATTTATATTAAATATAATTTAAAAAAACTTTTCTTTTCAGGTTTTTCTTTTCTCAACATAGTATACGAGATATAACATTTTTGTATATTAATACGAGATACAGCATTTTCGTATACCAATATGTATATTAAATATAATTTAAAAAAACCTTTTTCTTTTCAGGTTTTTCTTCTCTCAACACAGTATACGAGATATAACATTTTTGTATATTAATATGAGATACAGCATTTTCCTATACTAATATGTATATTAAATATAATTAAAAAAAACTTTATATTTTCAGGGTTTTCTTCTCTCAACATAGTATACGAGATATAACATTTTGTATATTAATACGATATACAGCATTTTCGTATACTAATATATAAATTATATATAATTAAAAAAACCTTTTTCTTTTCAGGTTTTTCTTCTCTCAACACAGTATACGAGATATAACATTTTTGTATATTAACACGAGATACAGCATTTTCGTATACCAATATGTATATTAAATATAATTAAAAAAACCTTTTTCTTTTCAGGTTTTTCTTCTCTCAACATAGTATACGAGATATAACATTTTTGTATATTAATACGAAATACAGCATTTTCGTATACTAATATGTATATTAAATATAATTAAAAAAACCTTTTTCTTTTCAGGTTTTTCTTCTCTCAACATAGTATACGAGATATAACATTTTTGTATATTAATACGAGATACAACATTTTCGTATACTAATATGTATATTAAATATAATTAAAAAAACCTTTTTCTTTTCAGGTTTTTTTTCTCTCAACATAGTATACGAGATATAACATTTTTATGCATGACAATTGAAAAAAGATGTTTCTAAACTAGAATCTACTAATTATTAATAAAATATATTTATTTAAATTATGAAATTACAATGTAGAAAAACACAAAATATATTATATATAAAAGTTTTAAGATAAGCATTTTTTTTTAAATATTACTTTACCACACCATATTCTAAATGTTACAATGTTCGTGATTGTGTTAAAAAAAGAAAATGTAACAGAAACATTAATTTAAATGCCCATCCATCTTTTTTAAAAATTTTCATTTTAAATTTAAGTATTATTTTTTAATGTATTGTTTCAATTACTCCCTACTATATCTGAAACTTTGATATGATTGTGTAAAACACGTTATCTACCGTCTGAAAACAGTGAAATCCGTTACATCAAGATAAATACACAAATAAAAAAATTGTTGAAATTAAAAAAATAGAAAGAAATCATATTATTATTTGAATTATCTCTATAGGCCTTTTTATTTCATAAAATGACTCAGTTTTGGCAAAGATTGCTTCTTGTGCCTAAAAACTCCAGTTACTACATAAAAAGTAGATTTTCTTCACCGAAATGCAAATTTCCCAGATTTTACGTAGTCAAAACAGTCCATAAATCATAATTCATGTGTACTAGTATATCAGCCGGTTTTATCAGAGTTCATAATACTTTAAGTTCTACCTACATCACAATTGTGAAAGGTTACTGCAAAATATGATAGAATCTAGATTTTAAAAAAAGAGTTCTGAAATCCAAGATTTCACTTGTTGCATTACAAATAATAGTTTTTTTCTCAGAAAATTCCATTAACTATTATTACAACATTTTCGATTTATCTTATAACAAATAATTTTTTTTGAAATAATAAGATTATCTGGAACTACAAAACAGATAATAAATACTTCCTGCTGCAAATTATCAGTTAGATCCACAATTGTTGGTATTAAATTCTTCAGAATTTTTCTTAAATTTTTTTAATGCGTTATGTAAAAATACTAGAGATATTTTTAATTAAAAAATCAATTTAATTTATTTCAATTTTAAATGAATTTGTAATATTAAATTTAGTAATAAGATTTGGTAATACACTACGATGAAATTGCGGCGAAATTGCTTCAATCGATATTAAATGCAGCTTTTGCTGGAATATCCTGGAAATCAATTTTCAACGAAAATTAATAATATTTGCATATTTATTACTATCAAATCATATATACATAATTGGAGTAATCAAATCTTAAAAAGAACCAAGAATCAATTATACTCCAAGGCATATGTTTAAAACTTTGCAACATAAATTATTAGAAATAGACCAACGAATTCAAAAAATATATTAATATGCTTTCACTAAAAAAATAAAGTATAAATGAAAGAGAAAATCATCAATACTTGACGAAGACAACACTTTTGCTTACAGTGTAAAGAGATATGGAAGATGGAACAAAATAATGATGTTAATAATTGATAATTTTTTAATAAATTCTGTTTTCAAAGCAAATTGTTCTTGGATTTTAATATATCATTTTATTTATGTCTTGGCCACAATATTTTGAGCAATTGATGTTATAGAACGCATTATTTTGAGAACTGTCGAAATAAGTAAGAAAGACACTACCCTCCCCCACCCCACTCAACGAAGTCACTAAGAAATTTTGAAGCATAGATAAAAATAGGTAGACACATTCGAATAATGACTCAAACAAATTGGGATAACTAACAAAATTGGAATGTAAAATACAGGAATATCAGATTTAATAAAGGTTTTAAGGGAAAGTTGTGTGGTGATATCTTAATAAGCCAGATAACTTCTACGGGAATGAGCAATTGCTTTTGTCCTGTGGCTATGTTACTAGGCTTCAGACCCAAAGGTCCTGGGTTCTATTCCAAACAGCTTCACCTTCCACAGCTGCAATATTTCAAGTTTTTAATATTCAATATGCCATACGTTTGAAACAGCATGATCAAGAATGATTTTTTGCGCTTTAAATCAAATCAATCAATTAATATTCGATTTATTAGATGCTTCAAAACAACCCTTTTAATGAAAATAATTTGTTTGTTTTTATGGAGTAGGGACTTTTTTTTACTAGAATCAATAAAAATAATAATACAGTAATTATGTATCGCCATAAAAGAATTTGAAAACGTGTTTGGAAATCCTCTAATACAATATAAAACATTAAATCAAAATTATATACTGTAAATTACAAAATTTCGACTTTGAAGTGCATTGAATCACAATTATATAAATGGGAATCAGCAAAATAATTAAGATTTCTTTTTTAAAAAAAAATCTGTAAATCAGTCCTCTAAGAGAGCTTATTTATAATTTATAATAATAATAAATAAATAAGAAAAAAATCGAAATACATCAAGAAATATTATAAATAGACCAGGGGCATCTCCCAGCCCTATTACAGCAATACATTTTTTAAAGGAATGAAAATAAAAAACCTTAAATCATTAACGTGAAGGATTTTTTTCATATGTAACTTTACATAGCAATTGAAAACACTGAGACTATAAATTTTTCTTACCTTTCATATTCCTTAACAATCTCGATTTCAAAAAAAAAAAAAAAAAAAAAAAAAAAAAAAAAAAAAAAAAATTTTTTTAAAATTTTTTTTAAATAATTTTTTTTTGAAAAAAATTAAATTTTCAATCTTTGTTATTAAGATGAGATAACTGAAAAATTATTTGAAGCAGAATTTGTTTAGCACGACCAGCAAATCTTTCAGTGGCTCAATACGAGTATGACATACAGTTTTAAAGATTTTTTTTAGGAAATCGATAAAATTCGGAAAAAATACAAAGTATTGAAAAAGTATTAAAATAAAACATTTATTAATAGCCTTCTCAAACAGACAAATCAATGCAGCTGTCCACCAATTCAATGCCATTGATAATATAAATAATATTTCTAATCTGAAATTTGAACAATTTCTTCAGATCATGTTTTGGGATTAAGGAAAGCACTGCGTTATTCTTAAAGGAAAAAGAAATGGGGATCAATTTCAAGCCACCATCTTTTTTAATCCATGCTATGATTTTCACTGCCACAGTATGTTTTAAGTCAATTTTATAAACATTTAAACTCAGAAATCACGAGATTTCTTATGGAAATAGGACAAAAAAATATTTTTAGGAAGGAAGTTCGCCATTCATATAACTATTTTCAATATTTCTTATTAAATTATTGCATTCACATTTGTCTTTTTGAAAGGAAGAAAAATAAAAAATAAAAAAAATTATAAATCTTGATAAAATTAAAGAAATCCTATTTTAGAAAACTGTTTTACAGGTTGTTTTAAAATTTTTGTTCCATTTCTAAGGATTTTTTCAGTTTTATATGTTTATCATAACATTATACACAAATTTATCAAATTTTAAATGTTTGGAAAATACAAATTAATTTTTTTAATCTTATTTTAATCAACACACACACGCACACACACACACACACACACACACACATATATATATATATATAGTAATTGTACAGTAATGAAATTTTAGGAATACATTTGTCTAGGTAACATATTTAATTGATTAAAGTTTCAAGATCACAGGTGGAGGCATTGGCGAGAAGAGGCATTTCAAATGTGAAATGTTGGTGCATTAGTAACCGGTGTAACCACCAGAATTTTGAATTCAAGCATGCAAACGTTCATGCATTGTGTCGTACAGGTGTCGGATATCAGTTTGTGGGATGAAGTTCCATGCCTGTTGCACTTGGGCGGTCAATGCAGGGACGTTTAATGCTGGCTGTGGATGACGCTGGAATTGTCGTGCAATGATGTCCCATACGTGCTCGATTGGAGAAAGATCTGGTGATCTAGCAGGCCAAAGCAACATGTCGACACTCTGTAGAGCATGTTGGGTTACAACAACGGTATGAAGGCGAGCGTTATCCTGTTGGAAAACACGCCCTTGAATGCTGTTCATGAATGGCAGCACAACAGGTTGTATCATCACTAGACTGACGTACAAATTTGCAGTCAGGGTGCGTGGGATAACCACGAGAGTGCTCCTGCTGTCATACGAAATTGCTCCCCAAACCATAACTCCAAGAGTAGGCCCTGTGTGTCTAGGCTGCAGACAGATCACTAGCAGGCGTTCACCTGGCCTCCTTCTAATCAACAAACGGCTATCACTGCGACCAAGGCAGAACCGGCTTTCATCAGAAAACACAACAGATCTCCACTCCGTCCTCCAATGAGTTCTAGCTTGACACCACTCAAGTCGCAAACGGCAGTGGTTTGGAGTCAGTGGAATGCACTGTACAGGGCGTCTGGCTCGGAGCTTTCCTTGAAGCAACCGATTTGTAACAGTTCGTTGTGTCACTGTGGTGCCAACTGCAGCTCGAATTTCAGCTGCAGACGCAGTACGATTAGCCACAGCCATACGCCGAATACGACGGTCTTCCCTCTCAGTAGTACCACGTGGCCACCCGGAACCTGGTCTTCTTGAGGCAGTACCTTCCCTTGACCACTGCCGCCAATATTCATGCACAGTGGATACATTCCTACCAAGTCTTTCAGCAATATCGCGGAAAGAAAACCCACCTTCTCGTAGCCCTACAACACAACCTCGTTCAAACTCAGTGAGCTGTTGATAATGGCTTCTTCGTCTTCTCAGAGGCATCCTTGACTAACATTAACCCACTACGTCAAATTTCAACTGTAAATAACAATCACGAACCTTACTGCGCTTATTTAAAGCAATCCTCATTTACATGTTCATAGTGTCGCTACTAGAGCCACACTTACGCGCGTAGCCCGAAATTTGAATCGACGTCATCTTTCAGATGTATAAACACGCCTACCAAATTTCGTTTATCTAGCACAGCTCCTTCCTAGTCTTGGGATTATATATATATATATATATATATATATATATATATATATA
>JAPMOQ010066725.1:18995-29023 GCA_026543055.1 Argiope trifasciata | reverse complement strand
AAAATGCTTATTTTTATTTTTTTCGATAAAATCATCATATACATTACATTATTATCATCATTAGCAATCCAGTTTTGTTAAAAAATCTAAACTTCCCACATCTAATTATAAACGGCAATATGATATATTGCTTATATTAAAACAGCCGCAAAATGAAATGTTTCCATTTTATTACATCTGATTGAACTTTGACAAAAAAAGGAAATATAGTAATGCATTATTGGACAAAAATTTGGAATTGTTTTAGATCTGTAAAATTAAAGCTTGAGGATTAGTTTGTTTTCTTTAAATGGACATTTTATACAAGTTTGTATAAAATCATTTTATATCATTTTTTAAGATCGGCTATTAGACTAATAAAAAATCTTAAAATCTAATGTAAAAAATGAAAGTTCAGAATATTGTTTTTATTTTAAGATATTAGAAACTCTTGTAAGTGTCTAAATAGTGAATTGAACGGAGACACAACCTCAATGGTTTACAAATATTGAATAACTGTCTTCATTTTTTAATAATAATTTTCAATCCTGAATGGGATATTATTTCAATTTTACCAGCACGATCTTAAATTTGAAGTTAAGAGTTGAGATTGTTTGATAAATAAAAATTTCTTTTTTATAAAAATATAGAATATAATATGCTTGTAAAGGATGAAAATTACGCAAAATGGTAAGTCGTTTGCATGGATGTTTCTTTGTAAATTCATTTAAACGAATGGAAATGTAATCACAAGTAGCACATGAATATTGAACAATATTGTAGAGCATTAAACAGTATTCGCAATATTGTATAATATTCTTAAACAATGAATTGTAATATAATGTTGCTCAACATTGTTTAATATTGTTAGATACATAATTATAATAAAATGTTACTCAATATTGTTATATAATTAATTACATTATAATGTTGCTCAATATTGTATAATATTGTTAGATAATTAATTATAAGACAATGTTGCACTATACTGTTACGTATTAAATTATAATATTGTACAATGTATAACATTGTTAAATATTAAAATATAATATTATATTGGAAATATTGCATAATATTGTGCAACATTATGTGCTACCTGGTTTATCAATATAACTAGCATGAAAATGCATTTGGTAATGAATTAATGTTATTTCTGACTAGATAATTGGCAAACAATCATGAGGAGGACTTTTCTTGAAAGGTGACAACCCAGAAGAAAAATACGAGTAGAAATCCGCATCTATCGAAATACAATTTCATAGACTTTCTTGAATATTTTGCCGAAAGGTCTATTAGAACGCGATTTAAGTTGCTATTTTTCAGAACCTTCTGTGTTGTGTCTCAAAACTATAGAAGGTGATGAGACAGTTGGAAGTAGTCATCTGAGTCCAGCTCAAGTTAGTTGAACGGGTTCTCTACTTGGGCGTTTCGAGCTGCTTGTCATTGTTTTGCGCTAGCGTCTTGCTAGAAGTGATATTCTTCAGTGCTTGTCCATATATTGGCTATATATTTGCTGTCCGTGTATTCGAGTCTTCAAGTTAATAAATTCATTATTTGTTACTGAGGTTTGTTGACTGTATCAGCATATACCCACCACAAGCAATCCTGTTTGAGTTTTGATGGAATTTAATTTCCGTAATAATAGGTTCAGAGAATATTAAGATCAAACAGGTCGGTCCCAGACAAGTAACATTATTGGTTAGATCATTTTGTAAGCAGTAGTACTATGTACTTCCTGATCAATAATGATTGTTTGTTAAATTTCTGCTTTTAAAAAAAGGATTCACAACAACCTGATGTGAGTTGTATATTCCACAATATGCAGATTTTTTCGTTCATTAAAGAATTTATTTTTTAATCTTATACCTGGTGTTTGCATTCTATTCTTTTAGTTTGAATTAAGAAGAAAATTTTCAAACACTTAGACATCGCTCATTTAATGACCTATATAACAGGGAATAATGCCATTTAGTGAATTTTTTGAAACTAGAAATATTTATATCTAATGATTTATAAATTGGACCATTATTATATTAGATATCCTTTACAATTTTAACTAGCCAAGAGTTTTTAGCTTAAGATAAATGTCCATTCTTAGTAGGGATCACATTATATTAGTTGTCACTAATAGCTTCATTTATGCAAATACAATCTGAATACTAGAAAAATGAATTGCACAGAAACAGTATGAAACATTGCTAATGGTCATGGAACACTAAAAATATCCTCACACAAAATGTCAGTACTTCAGTGATATTCTGGCGATGTAACTTCTTAAGAAAGCATAAATATTTGCTCTCCGTTTTACTTGAAAGGTCAGAGGTAATGCAGACCGAGCAGGTGTTTGAAAGATTTTTTTTCCTTCTTTCCTTTAATCTGCACGTCATTTCAGTTCTTTATCACAGCTTGGAGAAGAAAAATTGTTGGCAAAAGAAGCATTCCAGAAGCACCGCATAGTTGCAGCAGAAAGAATAAAAAAATATTTTTCAGAAGGATATAGTAAAACGAAACTCTCCTCACCCGCTTCTGAAGATCGCTTGTTAGGCAAGTGGGGAATCCTATAATCTCCTTGAAAAATGAGTGTTCCGAAATTTATTTTTACTGTATAATTGGATACACTCGGCCATGTTTAAGTAGTTTATTGATTGAGTGAAGACCCAGTTTGAATGAATTGCTTGAGTATATAATCTCATTCTTTATTTCTTTTACCAATGGGTCACACAAAGGTTTAACTTCTCTATATAATCTTTAATTCGAGGTAAAAGGATTATAATTTCTAATTAGAATTTACTTTTTCTGCTTTAAAATGTGAAATACCTAATAAAAATAATAAATAAATAAAATCACCAAACCATTTGGTATAAAGTTATCAACAACTATAAACAGACAGTTTCAAAATCATTAATAATTTTATCTACTTTCAGCAGGAAAAATCTGATTTATATTGAAAAAACTTATTTTTGTTATTTCTCACAATAAATGAACATTTAAAAAAACTGTAATGCTTTATTTTTTATTCACTTTCCTGCTCTTATTATATATATTTAACTGTATAGTATTAGGAAACTAATACTTTTAGCAAGAAAAAAAAAATGCTACTCTCATGCGATTAAAGCCACCTGCTTTATAAAGCTTTAAATATTTCTATCATAAGAGATGTCAATGGTTTACTAGAGAAAGATTCTTATTCACCTTATGGCGTTGTTTGACATAAAGTAATGAAATTAAAAGAATAAAAAATAATGAATTCCTTTTTAGCTTCAGACATATGTATTTGGTTTTATTTAAAATGCTAGTTTTTCAAAAAATATGCTTTTAGATATAGAATATAATAAAATGAATAATACTAAATATTATTTGAATAAAAATTTAGTTTCCTAAATTTTTCCTAATTTTTTTTCCTAATTTTTTTAATTTCCTAAATTGGGTTATTTAGAATATTTTTCCAATTGGAAATATACGTAAAAATCAAACGGCTTAGAAGATAAATATTGGTCTGCAACTAGAGTGTCTATATCCACAGTAACAGAATTAAAAAAAATTCTTAATAAATTTATTAGTTTAAAGACAGCTTAAACTATGAATTTTTTAACATATTTCTACCACAAAAATGCTTCAAAACATTAAATGAGCGATTTTTTAAAGATAAAACAAGGATTTTAGTAAAAGATAACATTCAGAACCATAACTCATTATCTGCATCACATATAAAAGTTAATTTTAAAAAAAAATTATAAAATGGAAATCGGATATTTTCAAGAAATGTTTGATTTCATACAGGTATAATTAAAATTTATTTTTAAATCAATTTCTCTTAATAGGCATAATGCTTACGAGCTTAAGGTATTCGCACCGACTAGAAGACTTTTTCTCTTAATTTTAACTTTAAAAATTCATTTTTTTCACAATCGATCATTTCTATATGTTTAAATTCATTTCAGTGAGAAAACAACCATGTTACACTAATTATTAATTAATTAATTAATATTTAATGAGCTTATTGGCATATTTTTGGAGTATGGTGTCTTTACAAACTCTAATTTGTAGAGACACGCAATTAAAAATAATGCCTAAAATTAATCTTCATGTTGTCTGCCTCAATGAAGTTATAAAGATATATAGTATTTTTTTAAAATTTTTTCCTCAACAATGAATAGAAAAAGCTAGATTTATTCTTTAATTTTAACTTCTAAACAGCTATTAAAAATTAAAACACAAAACATACATTGTTTTATATAGATTATTTTGATATATAAATGTTTGTATTTGGTTAATTTCTTCTTGAGTTATGATTGTTTGAATGAAGCAACGTAATGAAAAAAATATTCCTCAAATCATATCAAAGTGAGTTTTAAAAAATCGAAATTACAGTTTTTATTCAAAGTACCTTATGAAAAATCCTTATAACTCGAGAGATATTCCGTATATTGACAACATCTTGGTATTGTTTTAAAAATAAATGATCAGAGAGCATTCTGAAGCAATAAAAAAAATATTCGATACGTCGAACGATTTTCGGAATTAAAGTGTGTACGAATACCTTAATACAGAAATGTATGGATAAAATTATTTTAAGTGACAAAATTATCTTAATTTGATAGCTTCTTTTCATTCCGCTTGTTATATAAATTAATCTATGGTTGTGGGGTTGACAACATTTAAAATTGCGTTTTAGAATTCCCAGCTCTCTAGGATTCAACTCCCAAAATACAATCCTACAATTCTCCTTCTGCCCCAAATTTTATTTCTATTGCCAGACAGAAAGCTTCTTTGAGCTGAGACAGTTTCCTTTAATCCCTTTTAAAGCACACATATAAACTTTCGGAATGGGTTTCTGTACACAAATAATGTCACCTACAGAATGCCAAATGTTTCTTTCCACAAAAGTGTGAGGAGAGAAGTTTTAAGGTGTTTTCATGAACAAAATATATATTTTTTGAGAAAATGTGCCATAGCTTCCTTTAAATATTTATTCGAGTTTTCTGACTGTATGCAAATATTTTAGGTAGATTCCTATTAAAAGAATACTTATAGCGAATGTTCCCATAGCATGACTTTGGGAAAATTTCTTCAGTATTTTACCTACCATGGTCCCTAGAACAAAACCATTCTTCGTTCAAAAATTATGTAATGTGTATATATACTTTCGTATAACGCTCTGCCTATGTTATCTTGGGAACAGAATAACTGCAGTGACTTTATTTGAATTTTAAATGCCTTGGAATATGTTGTTAGAAATGTAAAAATCTCAGACTAGCTTATAATTCGTCGATCTAGCTCAAAGGAGGAGAGACTAGCTGAGGGATTGAATTTTTTAACTTTGTTATAACTTCCTTGATATTGAAGATAGATAAATAAATACAGTTAACCAAAATTCTGCCTTATTAAGGCAAATAGCTTTTTATATTTTTTCCATAACTACAATTCTTAGAGGTTAAGAGTTAAGAAGTGATTTTGAAGTTTGAATATTGACCATTTCTAACATCGGCAATTTATATCGCAATATATAAAGAAATCTACCTTTTTCTTTTACCTTGCTGAGATGAGTTTTTATTTTGAGGCATTTTGTTTCTGTAAGGTTCATTAAACAGCTGAAATCAAATAAAATAAAATTTGAGAATGGTAATAAGTGTAAATATTCTGAAAATTAGTGGAATTATTAGAAAAAAGGAAATGTACTATCCAAATTCGAAAATTGTAAATATTAAAATATTAAACATAAATAAAAGTGAAAGAATTTATATTTCTAAGCAAATGTTTCTCTGCTGTTTCATGTATATATTTAATTTTAAATAAATACTTTTTATACATTATGTACTTTGATAGTGCTACTTGACAAATTTATAATAATACCGAAAGTAGTTATAAAAATTTACTAAATGTTTTATATATTTAGAACGTTTTTATTAAGATATTGCAAAATAACTTAATAAGAAAATACCTAAACATATATGAAATTTCCATGTTTGTCGAAATCATATCAAAATCGCAATACTTGAAGAATATTCTAAGTTTTAAAAACGAGAATAGAAAATATTTTTAATTATATATTTAAAGGATTTATTATTTTATCGCATTTCGAATTTCACTTGGAAAACTAAAAACACCACTTCCATTCCTCTCCTACTTGATTTAAAGAAACACATACATGAATAAATTATGTTTTAAAGTATTCTATATCAGTTATTATCTGTATGATATCTACATCTCTGTAGATTAGTGAGGAATTCAGCAGCAATAATAATTTGATTCTACACTATCCATATTGGTTTTTCTATAAATGAAAGCATAATGATATGCAACAGGTTCTAACTTTTTTCAACATTTATGTAAACATAAATAATATAGTTGGGATATTCGAGCCCAATTTTAGAAATATACAGAAATTCGTGCAATATTAACTCTTAACTAGAGAGGCGCGATGTCTCAGGCCAAAAAGGACGAGCTTTTGATCAAATCTATTCGAGTTTTAGCTCAATTGAACGGATTGACGGTGTAGCTTCTTGTTTCGTAACCTTTACTACAAGTTAGCTTTTTCAACCGAATTTTGTGGATGCTTCTAAAAATATTTTAGTTATTTTCTTATTCTTAGTCGATGACTCTAAAACTTAGTCCTCGAAATATCATTCAATCTACTAATCTCTTAGAGTCACAGCTCCAGGGACTTTGAATGAAGCAGAAAGACATTTTAGTGATGAGGATAGTTTTACAGAAGATTTTTTCCATGAATTTTGCATTCGACGAATTACGTTGTGTATTGAAATAACCGAATTTTCTAATGTAAAAAATCTAATATACCAAGAGAAGTATCTACAGAATTTATAGGATGAGTTTTGTACTAATACTTAATCTGCATGTTTAAAATCCCTTCGAAAATTAGACTACGAAACTCACACAATCCGATAAAAAAGGGATCAATTTTAGCCGTTGTCAATTTCTGTTGTTTTTTTTTCTTATAATAGTTGAATTTTTCATCATATTGTTTTCGATATACTTTCACAAATTGAGAAAATAAATATGATTGCAAGTAAAAAGTAATATGTTTTTTCAAGAATATTATTTGTTGAAACATATAATTTTAGAAGAAAACCTGTGTTCAAATGCATTTACATTTTTTAATGATAACATATTTCGAAATTTTTTTAAATATATTTATTTATCATGAAAAAGTTCTGCAGAATGCATTGACTGATTTTCATACTAATGGGACTTAATAGACAACATTCCTTACCCATTATTCCCCCTAAATATTCACCTCCCCAGTTAAGTGCTCTGGTGGTAAGCTGATAAGCCAGATAACATCTACGGGACACGAGCAATTGCTTATGTCTAGTATCTATGTTACGTAGCTTCAAACCTAAAGGCCCCGGGATGTATTCTGAGCCAACATAATCTACCACATTGCTGACATCGTGCAATGAATCTTCAACTTCATACAACCCTCTACCTGCAGCAAAAGTCGCCATAACAAACGTTCATCGCCAGCCATAATGCTTGAGATGATAAAAACACTCGTCGCCCGCCAAAAACACTTGGTGTTATAACATTGTTCGTCTCACCTCAAACTCACTGAAGGGAGACTAATGTGGTGGTAAACTCATATGCCAAATAACATCCACGGAACACGAGAATTATTTTTGTCTAGTAGCCATGTTACGAGGCTTCAAACCCAAATGTCCGGGGATTTATTGTGAGCCAACACAGGGCCACAGGGTTGAAGTCTGTTCCAGATATATATTCTTTGAATCCATATTGAAGGCTGGAAACATTTTTGAAAGGGAAAAGAAAATTTAATAATTAAAATGTGTTTTAAGATTTAAAAATTTGTGAACAATTCATATTTCACTCTTCATAAAAAATATAGACAGAAGACAATTGTAAATGACCATAAGATGATGTTTGAGAAAAATTGCATTTATTACTAAAACATTTCATCAGCTCATTGCCTACATTCTGTTGTAACTCCAACAATCAATTCCCATTTCCACTACGTTCTGTAACTCCACTTAAGGAACAAAACGTGCGCAATAACACGAAGGATAACATTTTCTCAAGTTATGGATCCAGTGAACTGTGCCATTCCAGCGCACGATCTACGTCTGCAGAAAAAGACTGTGAGGTCGAAGTCGTTTAGACTTTCCCTCCCCTCAGTTTTATGCGAAAGAGGGAAAAAACAAGGAAGGTAACTGTTTCTTTCCACAGATGGAGAAGAAAATAAAACTTTCCCCTTAAAGAAGGTGATATTATCCTTCCGAGACAGAGTACCAATCTTCGGAGAAGAAGAAAGACAGGTGTGCGGAGTATAAAATGTTTGGACTAGTGGTAGGTGCGTTCATTTGGTAAATGGTTTCTTTTGGACCCCGGGTAAAAGATTCATCTTTTAAGCAAGTATATTTTATTTGGATAAAAGAAAATGCTCTGGTAAATTGTTGCAGACTACTTTCCCTTTCCTGCAATTTAAATATTTTATAACTCTAGAATATATTCATATGTTATTGATACTAAATTTTTATTCACATTTCATTTAAGATGCATTCTCTAAAAATGAATAATATTCAATATAACATGTTCATGGTTATAATAACCGCTTAACTATTTTTCCCGAATGCCATGCATGTATATATTTATAGAATTTTGATAGTTATAAGCAAAAAATAAACCATTCATAATGATTATAATTCAGTATTAAAATTACTTCGATTACATAGACAAGTAAGTATTCAATAGATTTCCATTTGAATCAAAATAAGAAAATGTCTCCAAAATATATGGTGTCTCGTATTAGATAATAAAATAAAACAGTTATATAGATAAAGTCTATATTATATTTTTATAATGTAATATTATTTTGCATAAAGTTTTTATTGCATTAATATTAAATCTTTTTATTATGTTATATTATCATAAAATATATATTTAGTAATAAATTTAGAATTTAGAATAATATTACAAGCAAAAAATCATTTTCATTCTCGTTATTTCTCTATTTTTGTTTTGTATTAAAAAACAGAAACGGAATACTTTTTCACTTTGAGGTTTTAAACACAGAAAATGAATTCATAATTCCATATTTTAATAAATATCTACTTGGAATAATATTTCTGATATAATACAGCTATTTATTTTTTCTGGTGCATAGATATATTATTTATGAAAAAAGAAAAGGCAATTATTATATTTGTATCAATTCTTCCTGACATATTTCATTTTTACAATATAGCGCATACATTGAAATAAAAAGAAACGGTAATGTTTTTTCTCTGAAAATGTACTAATATTAATGAGGTATAGAACATGTATTCTAGTTGCCAATTGAAAAATATATATATATACATGAAAATGTTTTATGACAAACCAGAACTATTTATAATGCAATAAATAAGTAAAATGAAGTTTTAAAGGGTTTTCCTTGTAGACCACACGTATGATTGAATTTCGTAAATATAATCTAAATAGTTTCTAAATGATCTCATTGTTATTAATAAGAAACATAGTCCTTAAAATACAGACATAACAAATGGAAACTATCACATTTCGCTTCAGACAAGTTTTATCTATAAAAATCAGAAAAAATGGTCTTCTCTAAATTTTCTCCTACACTTTCTAATAAATTTACTTCTTTATTATTAACTGCATGCCATTTGTGGATAATAATCCTTGAAATCATTTTTATATACAAAATTACACGATTCATTCATGATTCAACCTCTAATAGTTTAAAAATTTTGAGTAAATTCAATCAGTCAATTTTTCTACAATTATTACAATTACAAACGATAGTATCACTGATACGTAAAATAAATTTCAAAAGATTGGACTTACTATGACGATAGAATTCATAAATATCTGAACTAATATTGTTAAAATCCTCGATTTGACTTTTTCCGTATTTCTAGAAATGGTATTTAGGAAACGATTTCGATTCACCTAGAAATAGACTAGATTATTATACTAGAGTGATAGACTAGATCCTTTCTTCAATGTTCTAGATGAAAAAAATGCTTTAATGTTTTCTTAGTTCAACTAACAATTAAGCGAATCATTTAATT
>JAPMOQ010066725.1:0-18985 GCA_026543055.1 Argiope trifasciata | reverse complement strand
AAAAAAACAGTCTTTTGCATAACAAAAAAGTTAAGTAAATTTATTTTTTTAATCTTCGAAGCAAGTCAGATTATTTATTGAATATTTAATTTTTAAATAGCAATGAATGACGTGAATGATTTTAAAATTTACAGACTGTTTTACATTATGTGTACAAAAGAAAACGGTTTTACGTTCATTTCAATTTATTTAAAGAAGAAAAAGAAAGTGTAAATGTAGAGAATTAATTATTTCCAATTACAAAGGCATCAAGAAATACAGGGTATGATTAGATGCAGTCGAAGTTTTATGTTTTTTTTTCAAATGAATCACCAAAATGAGTGTTTATGTTTCTGCTTCATCAGGTATAAACTAGTACTAATCTTTCATCCTATTTTTTAATCCTTTATTTTATCCTTTACTGAATAATCTTCGTTACCCTAAGATTTAAAAAAAAAAAACCCTGGAATTTCTTAACATTATGAGATAAATCAATTGAAATTTTTTTTTAATGAAAAAAAACTGTCAAAATAAAAAGCAGAACTGTATGCTTATACATTTGGTTATCATCAAAATCATGCCAGCATGATCATACTAAGAATTGATTGAAAAATATGTTAGGTTTTTTTCAAATAGAAGAAACAGTGAACATGACTAGAAGCAAATTAGCTGTATCAAAACAAAGTCAGAAAATGTCTTCAAAAAGAGTGAATACAAAATTTTGAAAACAAATTTCTTATTTGTTTGGATTATGAATGTTTATAAAGAATAATTTATATAAATTTATTATCCGATGGTGGAATTGATATTTCAGATGAATAAGAATAAAAATTGAACGTATATATTTTCAGTAGATTGATGGATTGTACCAATATTATCTTAGGAAATAAGCGTGTTAGTCATTTATTTTCAGAATAGTACAAAGAAGCATTATAAAATTTATAATACTTTTTTAGTACTAGAAGAGTTTAGTTCAGTTATATTAACATCCCGCTTTAGAGCAACCATAGGATTGCTTTAAAACTGGATGTTAATAAAACTAAACAACAACTAAATTTTGAACCCTTATCAAATGACAAGAGCGACACTTGATAGAGGTTGAAAATTAAGATTAACCTCCTCTCCAAACTTCCACATCAGTGAGAAGACGGTTAACCCCAATGGATTAGCGTTCACCATACTTGCTTACACGATGGGTCTTCGGTGGAATCGGGTATCGATCCAGAGACCCTCCAATTTTGAAGACGAGAGTTTACCATCAGGTCAACTAGACCTCTATAAATTTACAATTCTGAATCCTAATATTTTATTTTTAAGCCTAAATAAACAAAATTTTATAAATAATCTGTGGGCTTGTAAATAAAAAATCATAAAAGAGAATACTGAGTCTCTTACTGTTTATTTACTCTCATAAGAGTAAATAGGATATTATCTACGTACAAATTAACGTGAACACTTAAAAATGCGACATTTTAAATATATTGTTAAGTATTACTAAAGCTTAATATGTAAAATTTATCAGAACATCCAATTAAAGCAAAATAGTCGTTTAATTTAAGGTGTTTTTTTTCAAATCATTGTATTTTCTGAATGAATATCGTATGTCACTAGTCATTCAAGCTGACGTCACGTTTTATTATTTGCATAAGAAAATATGAAGCAACAATCTTGATATATCTAATAGCCTAAATTGTATGAAGTAATGAAATTTTAAAGAGAATCCGTCAAACAGGTAACTCCCTGCTGATTTCTGTACTCACATATACAAGAACGCTTTAGCTCAAAATCGTACAGAGCTAGATAAGCATAGGCAGAGACATATTATAATTCCGTTAAAGATATTTTAAATATATATGATATATACATTATAAAAAGAATTTTAAAAGAAACTTACTTTCTCTACTTCAAACGAAAAAATAAAAAACACACTCACCTGAAAAGAAAAAGGAAAAAAAAATTAGAATCCAGTAACATTCGAAAGGTTATATGTATAGAAAAAATACAATACATAATTAAAATGTACCATTTATATTATGATTAAGAGTGTCAAATTTTAAATACACAAACATGCTTTCGAATTTTGTTCATCTAGTGCAACATTGAATTCGGAATCTATTTTCCACCAGTGTTGCGATATATCTGAGCGAATGAGAGAGGAAATTTATGATATAAACATCAAGTAGGAATAAATTCACTGAAAATCTAACCTCAATAAGCAGAAGTGGGATCCCCCTAATGCATACTCTCTAAAGGTATTATCGCAAATAACACATTGAATGCCCATGGTGTTCAATAGCAACGAAATATTAAGCTTACTCATGAATATAGCATTTCAACTGAATATATAATATTATTCATTGGTGAGTTATTTGGCAATCATCCTTTAGCATACAGTTAATCAATTTTGTATTTTTAACGCGTTTTTCCGCAATCAATTGAAACAAGAAAAAATCTGACACAAAACCACAATTGTAGTCATACAATCGCATAAGAACTTTGATTTATATAATTTTTTTCTATTTTTGAATTATCTCGCTCTGAAAGTAAGACAGACGGACGTTCAATTCCTTATTTGATTGGGTTTAACTTTTGGAAGGTGTTTAGACTAAAGCTGATAATTATGTGCATCTATTTGGTTCTCTTTCTTTATTATTTATGGTGTTAACTTATATTCGGAAGGATGGATTTTTTTAAACAGATATTAATCAAAATTTAATAGAAATATGCATATTTAGAATAAATATAGGATAAAAAATTTCAAACATCTAGCTCAAAGATTTTATGAGTTATCTTTGTCACAGATTGATTGACAGGCATTTTTCAAAAATGTGTTTTTTGAAATAGGGAAGTATAAAATGAGGAGATTCATCAAAAATCTCGATTTTGAATTTTTCAACAAATACTATACTTTGTACATACTACGTATACGAAAAATGAAAAAAATAAATAAATAAATGACTGGAAAATGTTAACGTCAGAACAAAGATGAGGTGTAATATAATATAAAATCAGCGGCTTAATATTTTAGACTTAAAATATATTCAATGAAAAATGTGGGACCCTAGTTATTAAGTTATTCATAATTACTTCAATGATAAAGAAACATTTATCAATGCAAAGTACAGATTTCAAGAAATCAAAGCACTTCAGTGAATTTCAGTTAATGTTTCGGATATTTAAATTTCTTCTCAACCGTCACGAGTGTTTATTGAGCTTAACATTCCTTTACAGGAAAGAGGAATGGGGCTGGAATTTACAGAAAAGTGACGTCAAGATTTTTTTTTTCTAAAGGTCAGAGGTAAATGCTAGCCTAACAGATTTTTGAAGGAAATATTTTTCTTTCTTACACTTGAACAGAATCTCGACCGTTTAAAAGAATTTAAAGATAAGATATGTGGGCAAAAAGAAATGAAGTGAATAAAAAAATCGTAAGAAGGAAATGCTTAGAAGTAAAAGTAAGTTGAAGTGTTCGTTTTTCGGTTTCGAAGATCGTCTGTTTGGTCAATAAAGAATGTTCTGAATCCCCCTCCATCCCTCATCTAAAAAAAAGAGTTGCAAACCCTATTTTTGATTTGCTGGAACCGTAGGAAGTATTTGGAGTTGTTCGTGCTATTGGGTGATTCAGTGAAGACACAAATTTATTGGATTTAATGGGAACTGAATGAAGTTCCTTGTTTTCCTTTTCTAATACAACTCTTGCCCTGCACAACAATTAAAGGGGGAAATGTCTTTTGAGTCCTTAAATCCACAGTTCAAATTTTAATGAAAAAATTGTATGAAAGAAAATTAGTTATCTGGTTTGAATATCTAAGGAAAATTATTCCCGGCACTTATTAATACATAAATTAAAGTATTGATGACACAATTTGGTCGTGAATTCAGTCTGATGAATTTGAAATCAAGATTGCGAAATCTACAATCATGTATTAATTATTGAAACAATTACATACAAATTATTTAAGTTACATATAAATTTAAATGTATTAATTTTCCCGAATCTGTGTAAAAAGAAATGTATAAAAATCAAATATACATCCAAATATGCTTTTATAAAATCAGGATGAATATAAATATGACCACAGTTGAATATAAACGATTGTAACTTAGTAACTCATTAAATTTTTGTTACTTATGGCACTTTACATGTCCACTGATAGACTTTTCAACGATTTAAGCCGAATGAGGTTCTCTTCTTTTTTCAGTAGCGCCAACTAGGACTAAGAGTGTGACTTAGCTACTTCCTGGGTCACATTCACTTGCACAACAGTTTTTTTACAGGGGGGGGGGGGAGGCACATTCACACACTTCACAGATCAGAAGAACAACCATGCCCAAACCGGGATTCGAACCCGGGACGCCCAGATAACAAGAAGACGCATTCCACCTATGTCAGGACAAAGATAGTAACTTATTATGCTCTTGCTAAGCAGAGAACAGTTTATGGTGATTTAGGTCTTAAAACATTCTCAGAAAAGATAGAAAGTGAGAGCATAAAATATTAGAGCTCTCTCTAAAATATTCTTTGCGGATGGCGCATACATAAACCGATGTATGTTTTTAAGATGTTTCAATTATGATTTAGGTAAATTGTCATCGTATATAAGCAGACCAAGAACATGTACATAAAATACATGCATTAAAAGTGTGCTTATAAGATGTAATGTTTCTGCTAACGATACTATATCCACAGCATCGATATTACATAGTGTGCATATAATATCGATATTGAAGGTAGATCTTAAATTATGTGGATAAAAATTTAGAAATGTTTTCAAAATATTTCACACGAAAAATAATACATTCCATATTACAATAACGAGATTTGATTAAAATCTTATAAAAACTGAAATCAGTAAATTTTCTAAACATCAGGTTTATGAAGTCCCAATTTAGAATTATTTTCAACAAATAGGGAAATATAGAATAAAATAAATGGTTTAAAAATAAATACAGTTATATTGAATAGAAGTTAACAAGATATATTACACTTGTTAGATAGTTCATTGTTTCATTAGATTTTCAGATAGTTTTCATTGCTTTATAGGAAACTAAAAAACATCAATTCTTTTCCTAATAATTTATATTTAAGTCCCATGAATAGAAACATATTTAAATCATAATGATTAGATTTTTGTAGTAATATAAAAGTATTTCTGATATCAAAACTTCAAGAATAATGTAGAATGCGTGTTTATTTTCAGTTTTTAGCCAATTGATGCAGAAATAAATCAGATCATTATAGTGATATTTTTTTTGAAATGTTTAGTGAATGATCTCCCTAAAATTTGAATCAAAACATAAGCCTTATCTTCAATATATAAATACAATAATTCATGCAATAATTTTTAAATATTTATATCTGAAACTTTTAAGACAACATTCTTCTCTTAATATATTTCTATATTTATTCAACTTTAATTGGTAAGTAATCATTCAAACCCACGTGAAAAGTCCCAAAGTAATTTAATCTCTTCTTTATATGTCATAGGTCAAACAAATAGTAATATGAGTTTTGCGGGATTAAATTAAATTTAGTCTTTTAGTAGGTTTTTTTCCTTTGAGATTAACGTCTTAAATGCTTAAATTGACTGTCTCCTTTGTTTCAGGAGCTTATTTAAAACCACGGAGTCTAGCATATTTTGGATCAAAGTTGTTTTCCCAAATCTTCTCTAAGACGGCTTTGTTTTCGTAAACAGATCAAATTTCACAGTGACTTGACCCTTATAAATAATATGACTTACTGAATTCGAATTCCACCCTCCGATGATAGCGGTAATATTAAGGAAGTCTGAAGTGGAAAAACGTTTTCTTGGTTTTAGCCAATTTAGCCTTGGTTTAGCCAGAACTATTTTTGTGTTTAATTTTTTGCAAATATTTATAAGAATAGTGTTTTCCTAGATATAATTTTCTTACATCGAAAAGTATTTTTTAAAAAATAACCAGAAAAAGAGAAAAAAAATTCTTTACTGAACTCATATAAATATGCTTTAAATTGTATAAAACTTCAAAAGTATTTGCAAAAATTAATACACAACTATTTACTTTTCATTTGAATAATATATATCGATAATCAGAGATATTTTCATAGTAAAACATTAATTCAAGATGCATTTTAGCACAACATTTTTAATGGTGGGCCTTTAGTTTCCCCCTTTTTTCTAATGCAACAATCAGAATATATACAATACAAACTTACTAGATATTTTGCTTAAATTTTGCAAGTGATTTACAAGAAATTTAATTAAAACATTTACAAAACTTCCCTTTAATAAGCCATCTTGGCAATCTGGTACTCTATGTGTTAATATAATTCCTTAAAAGTTATCACAAACAAAATAAGTTTAACAAATTTTAATTATTAAATAACAAACAAAATTTTTAAGCTGTTAAAAACGCGGAATTTATTTAATATCATATAGATATCACAATTTTTAAACAGCTGATAAAGAAATGAAACAATAGCTTTCAAAACAATATAACTGGATCAGTTTGGGCTGGAGACAAATAGCATTCCATATGCAAAAAATCTTAACGTTACCGAAATCAATTTCCGCAGTTAGAATTGACACGTAGTTTATGTCTTGCATTATCCTCAGTTTAATTAAATTTAAAATGTAATATTTGAATTCTTTGGCAATTTTAGAGTATCTGATTTTTTCAGCAAGACGCGGAAGAAATGTACATCGAATTGTAGAAACAAATCTGAAAGTAGTGACTTTTAACTACATTGATTTTCTGTTTCTGCAAATGTGTAGAAAAAAAGAACAATTGTTTCTACTGCAATGATTTAAAAGAAAAAAAAAGATGCAGCCAAAAAATAGTTACAGAAATGTTAGAAGAATCGTTTTATACGTTTTTCCCTTTAATGTACTTTTATTCGCAAAAATTAATATGAAAACCACATCCTTCATATGCATATTTTTTTATTATAGAAAGTAATACCTTAATATGTATTTACTTCTTTCATGCACTAGCCACCAGTAATAAACTGGCTCCCCCTAATGCACGAGGCACTGGTATACGAAAGCGCATGCAAAAGTGATTACAGACAAAATTGTTTTTAAGAAATTTTGTTTTCAAGACAGCAAAAATTACTTGATTAAGTGGTTAAACTTCTTATCCATTAACAAAATATCATATATTTACAAATATATTGACTTTACTGTTCCTTTTAGTGCTGAACAAATTTAGGGATATATTTCCTCAAGAAAACATCGCAAAAAGTCTTTTTATAGGATAAGGGCATTTAAGGGAATCATTGTATTAGTTCTTTTGAATGGTCAAAAGAAATTTCTAAATGAATGATCTTTGATATTCTGAAATTTAAAGTAAAAATAAAAGAATCGGAAACTAAAATTCCCTAAATGTATTAATTTAGAAAATTGAACATCTTGTTAATTTATACAAATTCTTTATGTCACTTTTATTAACATTTCAATCTGTTTGTTATTTTCAGTTCAATCTATTTTTAACATAATATTTTATCATCAAATGAAAATTAAATACTCTATCTGCCAAAAATTAACAAATTAAGAAATCTTGATATGAAATTAAATTTAATAAAACTTTTAATTCCTGGTGGTTAAACATTTTTTCATCTTGGCCACATTTTCCCATAACTCATTCAAATAATACTAATTTCTGAAGCATTATTAATCTTCACTTTAAGAAAAATTACATTTTCAATCATAAAAAAATAACATTTTCAATATTTATAAGCCCAAAGTAATGTGTCATGTTTTCATCTTCATTGAAAATATGTCGAAGACGTTGCACATTGTCATATATGTGAAGAAAGCAATTTCTAGAATGAAAAAAATTGCTCTTGTTCCACGGAAAAAGGAACACCGACTTATCTCTAAGAAAATGACATTCTCCAAAAACCGTCTAACAATCTTCGATGACAGACTAAAAATGTGCTGAGTTTAAAATGCTTATTATTATTTCTGCTGCATTTAGTTGGAAAATGATTTCCGTTTAAAAAAAAATAAGACATTTTTACCTAAAACATTCAAATTTGCACACTAAAGAAATTTTAAATGTATTATAAAATTTTACATCTTATGATATATAATAGTTAATTTAAACTACATAAAATATAATTTAAGCGTTGCTTCATTACACTTCCAACACCGAATTCATATACATTTCATTTATTCCTATCATTCATTTTAGCTGATTAGACTACTTTCAAAATGAATATCATCTGAACACATTAAGATCAGAGCAAGCTATCATTTACGTTGTTATGCAAACATTATAGATATGATAAAACAAAGCTTAAATGATAAATATGAGATTTGAAGGCATTCGTTTTTATTATTATTTTCCAGAATAGTTATAAAAAAGATAGTTATTTTTCTACCATATCTGGATTAGTCAATATATAATTCTGTCACACTATTTAAGAAATGAATATAAGAAATATAACATCCCTAAACTAATGCATGTAAATACTCCATTCGCACAATTCTGTAAATTTTCACTTTGTAATTGTTTTGACAATATATTGGGATCATAACTTTTATAATTTAAATACGTGTATCTTCTAAAATTCATAAAGATAATCTGAGGAGAAAAAATTCTTTAGGAGAGTACATTTGATTATCATCTTAGTATGAAACCTCTATGATTAAATTCAACACATGTAAAATTGAATGATTTTTCTTAAGTTTATTGCGATTCGTAAGAACTATGCTCCCTCAAATTAGGATCTTATAATTAAGAATTCAACTCCATATAAACAGTGGACAAAACTCGCATTAGTCTGAATTACATGAATCTAGACTGATGTGAATTTCTTTAGAAAAATACAAACATCAACACGGTATTTTTCTTGTTAAATACTAGATATTATGTATTTCTGCAAAGATGTAGGTTATTGATAAGGAGATAAGTTCCTTTCCCCAAAGATTTTAATCTTCGTATGAGTTGAATCTTGAAGTTTTCCGAAACACTTATTATCGGTTTCATAATTTCTTATTTCTTTGAGAATATTTTTAAATTAAACACTGATTAAATTCTGACGTGAGACAAATGATAAAAAAATTATTCACAATGTTCAGCACATAATATTAATTTAATTTCCGCAAAATGTGAAGACACTTAATAAAAGTTGTAGGGAAAAATGTCTCGTTGGATATAGCTGAAAATAACACTTACTAAAAAGACTTTTCGGTATTTATAAAGTTAAATAAGCACATTTCTTTGAATTAAAGATTCCATTTAAGGATATCAAACACTCTGAATCAGTTCCTTGTGGATTGCGAAATGTGTTATCAAAAGATCTTCCAATTTGTATAATTTACAGATTTTACTTACATATATCTATTTCTAGATTTTTATATAGAAATAGTAGATCCATACAAATAATCACACGTTCACTTTTTGGTAAGGCCATCTTGATGAGTGTTACCCTTGTTTCTTAATATGATAGGTAAAACAGTTATTAGAACCCGAATGAAACAGCAATTGTTTTCTTTTAATAGTTAAAAAGAATAAACTTAATTTTCTTGTTTTTCTTCGTGAAAGCCTATTTAAAATTTCCACTTATGAATAGCGATTTGGAAGTTAGTATTCCAAAAGTTTTGATTTCTTTCAAGGTGTAGTTTGCTACGAACTACGGAATTAAATGAACAGGAAGATCCATTATTTTAAAATGAGAAAAACCTCCACTGATTTTTTAATCAGATAAGAGACCAAAATGATATTCATGAAAGCAATTTAATGCTTGTTTTACCAGCTGATATTTATACAAAAGTGTATAAGATATGCTTCTAAATAAAATTTTCTCCCTTTTAGAAAATCGGAATGTGCTATGTGAAGATGTGTGCATTAAACGTCGAAAGGTGACTGCAATAGGACATCCTAATTTCAGACCAACATACCTACATATAATATCTAACCAAAAGACAGCATTTATCCTGAACAATACATATATCGTGACAAGATACAGGCAGCATGAAAGTAAAAAAACTAATTTTGAACATATATATTTAAAAGAATAACAATTAGAATAAGTAAGCAAGCATCCAATTACAGTCAACCAAACATAGTTGACAGTGTTGTCACAGACTTTATCACAAAACTAATTTTTAATTCAGAGAATATAATAAAAATTTAATGTATCACAGTTTTGAATAAGTTTCTATCGCATGTCCTATCTTACCATGTTACCATTTACCTTCTAGTTTAACAAATAATTAATCCCCAAATAAAACTGCACCTTTTCGCAGATTTGGAGCACACTATTAAACGACTAAAAGCCAATTTCAACTTCATCTCATAAAGACGAAAAGTAAAAACGAATTAGAAACTTCATTTTCGAAAACCCCTTAACAAAAATATTTTGTATAACAAAAGAATACAGCCAAGAATTAATTATACGGAGCTTCTTTATCGTGAGACACGACCATTGTTGGCTTGACATAAGATCAACCGCATTTAATTTCACGTAGGTCCCTGTCATCCCCATTCCTCACGAAGATCCTTAAGAATGCAATGGGCTTGGAATCTCAACTAACTATTATAATACTTTTCACAAAGTATTCTTGGGTATTCATACACAAGAGAAAGAAAATATAATGAAGATGTATAAAGAAAAATGCAAATCTAAAGAAATACTTTTGTAATAACTATTCTTTTCATCAGTAAAGTACACATTTTAAAAAATATCTTTGGATTTGTAATTAGAAATATTTATCTTATTTAATTGGCTATAAATATAAATGATTTAAGATTTAAATATTTATTAGAATTTTAGAAACCCAAAATCGATGATAATGAAAATTTTGGTTATTACATTCTCTTTTCCTAAGAACAGCTTTTATTAGAATTTATTATAAATTAATTCTATTGAATATTTTTTGAGTAACACTACTTTTTTCAGTTCATAAGGATAAAACTTTGGAATCTTTGCTTTTTACTCAATTCTTAATAATTTTGAAATAGTTTCAGAAATGAATTTTCAGTATATTATTTAATTGAAAATGATTATTGGTCACCCGATGATATCAAACATAAAGTTTATTTATTTAACACCTTCTGATAAATTAGGAAAAAATCATTTCAAATATTTAAAAATTTAATTACAGCTTTAAAATATAATTAATAATTTAAAGTTTAACTGTGTAAAAGTATGTTTTTAAACTCATATTTTTAAATCTGTTGCAGGGCGTCCAAGTGCGAACGTTAGTATTAACGGACTTCATTTTTCAATCAAATATTTTATGTATCTTAGTTTTACCAGCTTTCTCAGGAAAAGGCTTTAAAATTTAGTAGTAGGTAAATGATTCCAGGCATATTGTCTCTCAGCAGAGCGGTACTCTCTAATTGAAATATTTTTTTCACATTGAAGAACGTTCACTGATCTAATTTATGTACACTCTCACTCCCTAAAGTGATCAAAAACATTTTCAAAGCTCGTAGAACGGATCAATACAGCAGTGATGATAATTGAGGAATTGTAGGACGACTTTAATTTTTACTTAGATCTATGTCATTTCACCTAGGATTCAAAAAAGAATATTTTTACAACATGCTGCTAATTGTTAAATCTGTGGTCATTTTCCTCAAATCACTCATCATTGTGCACATACATTTCTGAATATACATCTCTTTGAAAATTACTATATATTAAGTATTCACCATCTTTAATTTTTTAGGGAATATCAGCTATCCAGTCTCAGCGATATGAACTCCAGATATCCAAATCTCTTTAAGGATGGATAGAATCCGAAAAAAAATCCTCAAAGTTAAAACTTCAAAGAAAAATAAATAAATTTATAATTTGTTTAAGCAGTGGTACTTTAATGTTGTATGTAAATATACTAAATTTTAAAACCATTTTACAAGGATTAAACTAATATATTATAAACAAATTTTGATTTTTCTTGAATTATAACTTTATTTTCAACATTTATTCAATTATTGTATAGTAGATTATTTGGGTTGGATGGGGTTCAGATTAATTCAGATAATTAACTACATGACCTTCTAATTTCCTCTAAAATTCGCATTTTAATTATATAATTGCTTGTTATCGGAAATACTTTTATTATTGAGAGCTTAATGCTATTCAACTATAGTTACTAAACACTGCAAAAAATAACTGACAAAATAAAATAACAATATGCATACACTTTTGGGTAAAGAAGGCAAAAACAACTATAAAAACTTCTACATGTCCTTCTAATTACCTTTAAAATATTTATTTTATAATAATTCGTTTATTTTTACTGCCAATGCTTTTAATTCTGAAACTTTAATTTAAATTTTCCAACATATATTTTCCTAGCACCATATAAAATATAACCATTTGCGTATACTTTTCAATGCAGGAAGGAAAACTAATTTTTCCTGTAATTTTATACTGAAATTTTTACCGCGGAAAACAGCACGTGCTAATTGAAATAAGCAAATACACCATTGATATTTACGTTTGCATAGCATAGTCGCATATTAATTAAAATTATTGATTAATTTAATTTTAAAGAATTTGAAAAAAATTAAATCAATCCATCTAGAATCCTGATGTCCTGGCCTGTAACCTTGTCCGTAACCCTACACACCACTTCGTGAAATCTTACGAGTATACACACTATACGAAAAGATATTTTCACTGAAAAGACTGGATATTGCACTTTCATATAAATTGAAAAAATTCCTGAAGGTGTATACTAATGCATTAATTCACATCTTGATCTGAATTTTCGAACCCATGCCTTAGTTAAGTAATGAACTCGAGACAATAGTAAATGGATTTCGTTTGATAAAGGTAATAGAAACTGATTGATTACTGCTGTTGAAAAATACCAACTGAAAATCACACAAGTAAAATGGGGGTGAAAAAACGATTTGAAAAAATGTATTCACACATCTGGCATATGTTATTTTCTTCAATATAAACTCAAAGCGGGATATTATAGAAAAGATTTATACGAGTTAAAATTCAGAAATTTCCACTTTAAACAATGAACTAATTGAGAATTAGATTATCAGCAATATTAACAACATGATTTAATTTTGTTCGTATGTTAAACATGAACAAATCAAAATTTGACTGATAAAATGTGTATTTAATCAAAGCATTTTGGCTTTAAGGGATTTGCTTTCATTAAAATGTGCTCATGTTTAACATATAGTCGATCTATTTCCATAAAACTCATCTATAAAATAATTATATGCTTATTATATCGAATTCATTGAAAATATTCTTGATAATTCTCTAATAACACATAAGTGACTCCATCTCCTCTGTACTGCGCATTTTGAAAGGACACATTAAGATATCCCTGCATCATAATCTCTGTATCATCATTCTTTGTCTCATTTGATTAAGAAAAAATCTTTTGAAAGAGCATTTGAGCATAATTTATATAAAAAGAGCATTTTATATATATTTTATGTTCACTCCGATTACATAAAAAAGGAAAATAATAAGTATAAAATATAAATATTTAAATCCTAGGCTTGAATCAAAACATGCAAATTCTGTTTCCTCCATGTTACTGACTTTTTTGTTTCATTTCACCTGAAAAGTTCATACACATATTAAAGCATAAAGCTATTTCAGTTTATTCCTTTTTTGGAAACACTTATGTCTCGAATATGACTAGATTGTAAGTATTTGAATTTATAAATGTAGCTAAAAAAAGCGATACGTTTATCTTAAAAGATCTTAATGAGATTGCAAACATGTAAAAAATTCTTAATACCGATACTTGAGCTCAGCAGTAAAATTAAATTCCTGACGTCAAGATAGAATTTCATTGAAAGTAAAAAAAAATAATGAACCAAATAGCTCTCAGAATCAAAAATAAAGATCGTGCAAGTATCGATTTGCCCACCATGAAATTCGTGCCAACACGCGCACATTAAAAATTTATTGAAACGGATGTTAGAATGGGGTTTTGAAGCAGGAAATCGAAAAGTAACTTGAAGGCTAGTTGCAATGGAGAAATGGAATGGAAAATGGATTTATGGAAAAAAATTGGCTGAATGTCGTTAACATTTTGATAATAAACTTATTAGATACATATTTTGATGACGTGCTTTATTCAATTGTATGTTTATTTCCACAACTGATTTTATATAAAAACAAAGAGTACTCACAAAAATACTCACATGTTACTCATGTGAGTACCCACATAAGATAATTTTAATTTGAAATTCTTTCGTGCCTGCAACATATTTTGGGTGAATTGATGTCTTCTTAGGGAATAGGGTAATGAATGCGAGAAGTGTTATATTTCCGAAAGAATCATATATATCAATCTTAATGCTTGATTTCACATGTACATAGTGGCCATAAAATAACTTTCCCATTTTGTCAACATCTGCAGCTAAAACGAATGAACGGAAGGAAATCACATTTCATATACACACTGTGGAAGGCATGGGAAAAGATATTCCACAGAAAAAAGATCAAAAGTTGCAGAATGGTGAAATACTGGCACCGTGGAACTACAATTATGAATGAATCCATGGAATTCACAGAAAATATTCTTTTATTTATCAATATTATAGTCCCTTGGGTGATGTATAATATTTTCAATATTCTGACCTTAATTGTGTACCACACATGGCACATGATGCATGACATTCTCCACTGCTGCATTTGAACTGTCAGTTTCGATGTTAATAATAGCCTGCCTTATGTTCTGTACAAAAAAAAACATAATTTCTTAAGAGCAGACATTCATTATACTGTTTAGTAAAGAACAGTTTTAACAATAAAGCAAGCAAAGGTAAGGTAGGGTCCATATTAAGAACACATCAGCAATCAACCGCAAACAACAGTCAGAAGCACATCAGCAGTCAATAATGAACATCATAAAGGTCGTTTACTCTTTCTATTTTTTCAAGGAATGTTTGGCTTCGATATTTACACACAGTAGGAATTTTACATAATGAATTTTACATAATCTAACCCATATGCAATGAAAATTTCCTCCTTTGTACGTGGTGGCAGAGCCAATATTTCTCCTGATGGCAACTTTTAAACTTAATTTTTATTTCTTCTCAGTTCATATTCCTATGCTTTCCACAGTCTATATATAGATTATGATTTCATTTCATCCGGTTTAATTATAGATGCCTCCTAACAAGAAAAGTTATTTTATGGTCATTCTGTAAAGTGTTTTTAAATTTTGCTCCTTTAACAATGACATTCATAAGAACATTTCTAAAAAAAGAGATAGACTTGTAAATTAAACTGTTGAGCTCATCTTAAAATCATGTATATCATAACCAAATGCATATAAGGGTCGAATTCAGTTCTTTGATACAAATAAGGTTACTGATGTTTTATGGTTATATATTCATACTATTGTCAAATTAGACGAAGGAGATTAAGGAGGAAGTCTTAAAATATTCTTCAGCTTATATTCCAGACTTCCAAGAATATTCAATACAAACTGATCAACTATATTATAATAGTTATCCTCAAAATGCTTTACAATATTCAGAATATCGAACAAAACAAAGATCTTCAAATAATGAAAAAAGAACTTTTACACACCGATTGCAGAAGTAACATACATCAGTGTCAAATGCACAACGAGATAAGCAAAGAAAAGAAATCGAACAGAAGACTTTCAAATTTTGAAATTGAGAATTATAACTCCGATTAAAACGAATACAGAGATATATTCGATAAACCAAAATTATCTCATCTACATTGCAATATAATTTTTAACATAGATGAGTTTTAGTTATCCGTTTAGTTATATTAATGTCCCGGCCTATTTTGGGATAATCCTTGCAATTTTAAACTACGGTCAGATGATGCATATCATTGTAAATATAGAAAACTACTACACTTTGTTGGAGAAAATATTTTTCAAAATAATTGAAATATTTTCTGGCAAAATATTTATTTTATTTCTTAACAATAAGTTTCATTATTTTCCATCAAAGTTTCTGTATAAGTTAAAAGCACTGCTATTCCACCGACATATCGTTTTGCAATCCCAAAGAGGTCCATTTATCATCTCTGTTAGAGCTCCGAAAACACGAAATATCTAAAATTTTCATTCAATGTTATTCTTTTCCAGCAAATAGCGACGAATAATCCTTTAAAAAAGAGAAAGAAACTCGATTTATCTTGACGAATGAAAGCTCGCATGGATCCTAAAGTTTGAGGCATAACATATTTGTCACGGAGAGCTTCATTCTGACCTGTAAAAGAATGATGAAATACCCATGAATTGAAAATATCTATATCATTTCTATAGACAATTAATTTCACAGGTTATATTTATGTGGAATAGAGATTAAAACTCAGATTTCCCCAGCTTCAGAAAAATATTTCTTTGTTTCTAATGTGAAATTTTATTTTTATTACACTATACTAGACGACTTTGGCGACCAGCTGGTTCGCCAAGAGTAATGGGGTCTAAAATTTTCAATTAAATACTTATGTGCCTTGCTCTCTTTATAATTTCTCTGCCAGATATACTTAAACTTCGAAAGTCACGTAACATTGATTTACTAAATTAATGATATAGATGTTGCAAACGATCATAGAAAACTTTGTCTTGTATTTCTTTTTTAGAAAACATAACATTTAATATTTATTTAATTTCATCCAATCACGTGGTGAATGTTACATTTCTTTTTTCGATTTAATTTGTAGTAATAGCTAATTTATTTTTTTAATTTGAACTTCTGTCATTATGATTTCAACAGATCTAAAAAAAGATATTTTTTTCCCTTTGCTCGTTCATTATTTATTTTAGAAAATGTCACATATTATATTTCTCTTATTTTATCCAGTCACGTGCTAAAAGTTGCATTTCTATAGATTTAATTTGCAATGATAGTTGTTTTTTTTTAGTTTGAACTTCCGTCAATAGGATGGCAACACGCTGATAAAACCTAATTTTTCCCCCTTGACGTGCTCGTGCAGATTAAATTTTATTGTTTTGTCTGAAATATATTGTTGTAAAACATGGATAAAATATTTCTTTAAAAATTCGTTAAAAATAGTAGCTTAAGTTATACACTAAAACACTGATACCATTAGAAAGCTTATTTTTTAATCTTTAAATTGATGTAAAAATCATGTTTGTGCGATAATATTTTCGGAAGTTATAGCGGAAAATCGTCGAAATTTCGTTTAAATTTTAATTAATTCAAATTCTAATTAAAAATTCGAAAAAAGAGCTCGAGGTGCACATTCCCGACCTACAAGGTATACATGCACCAAATTTGGTAGCTGTAGGTCCAACGGTCTGGTCTGTAGAGAGCCAACACACACACACATACATTGAGCTTTATTATAAGTAAAGATTACAATAGATTTCTTAAAGTAATTGTAGCATCTTGCAAAACATAACAACTGTCAATCTACTTTGAAACCCAACAGTTTTTAGAATAGAAATTTTAAAAACTTTGCGTTCAGTTTCGTTATACAAGAGTCCCGTTTTAACATTTAACGCTACTGACGTGATATCTCGTCTGTCAGATAGTTCCAATTACGGGTTTCTGTGGGCTAAATTTTGTCTGTTATGCCTGTTTAGATGGGTTGATAGATATGTGTTAAAAGGTTCACCTATCTTAATCGGCATAAAAAACAAAATTTAACCCACAGAAAACATGTAATTGGAAATATTCGAAAAATGAGATATTTCGTCGGTAGCAGTGAAAGTGTTAAAGCAAGACTAGAGCTATTTTGGGACAAAGTTTAATTATATTTTGAATCAGATTGACATTTTTAACAATTGATAAAAATGTTAGTTTTTTTGCGTTTTTTTAAAAAGAAACGTTAGGACAATTAACTTTTTGAGAAGCGATGAAATATCAAGAATATTTCATACAACAAAATGTTTCCTTAATTACAAACAAAGATGCAGGCATTCAAGAGATTGCATGTATTATTATAATGTGGTCCTCGTATTAAGCATATTTTTATTTGGCCACGCTCAAAATAAAAATATTTTGTCATGTGCGTGTTTATGCAATGTAACATTCAATTGTTAATTTGGCTGACATTATAACCTATACTATAAATATATGTAATGTAACAAATATTGTAAATTTTTCTAATACTTAAATATAATCATAAAGATTGATTGGTAATCAAAAAATTATTTTTTTCCTTAATTAATACAAGAATATCATTTTTCCAAGTAGCGTTAAGTTTATCAACTTATATGATAAATATATCTAAAGAAATTCGATTATATTAGAAGATAGAAATAAAAATTTTATGCATTTTTTCTGTTAGAGGTCGTGATATTGCATATAATTCCAGCTGCCTAAATTATTTACGAAGCATATTATGCATCATGTATGCTGAAATATGAAAAGAAATCTATAAAAATAATTACACAATATTCAGTGACATTCTATTACAGAATCAGCATGACAATTTCTTAGAATTTTTTCATTAATAAAATTTTATCCCAGAATTTCAGAGATTATAAAAGTAGACATTTATTTTAACTCTAAAATTTCTTCGTCTATTCAATCTTTCTCAAGTATGTTATGCATTCTAATAACAAAGAAAACGAACTGCCGCAGATAAATAAATATGGTAATCATCCTATTAAGTTTGGGGCAAATCACAGAAATTCATTAACTATGGAACTTCCCATGGTATTAAAACATATAAAAATTTACATCATAATTGCAAAAATCTAAATTTTTGCAATCTAATTAAGTAGAAGGCTAGGAATGCCTTCAGGATGAATAGAGGTAAATTGATTTTATTCCGAGATTCTTAAATAACTCGGTTTATTATAGGGTTTATTCAAATATTTTCTATCTCATTCATAAACAAAGTTGTAATTCTAACATATTTAACGAACCTGCTAGAATGTTAATTTTAAAATGTAAAAAAAAAACGTAAATGTAAATTGTGGAAATTTGCAACAAATTTAAAAGAAAAATATTTTTAAAACCCTTGTCCATCATTTTCATTTTTATATTTCTTTTTTTTCATTTTTATATTTCTTTTTTTTTTTTTTTTTTTCATTTTTATATTTCTTTTTTTTTTCATTTT
>JAPMOQ010066720.1:8611-24942 GCA_026543055.1 Argiope trifasciata | reverse complement strand
ACGAAATGACTTTCCGAACAACCCAATATATTGCGAATAAAAATACATTATCTTCTGTTTATCTTAAACTTCTGAAAATTTCCTTTTAAGTGATACTAGTTTACTTTTCTACAATTTGCATAAAATTTAAATTATATCTAATATTTAATTTGATACCTGAAATTTGATTAAAAAGCTCTTCATTGTTTTAAGGAAACAACTGTACCTATGAATAAAGAGAAAATGTTAACTTTTTTCCGATTAGAAAATCTGAAAAGAGGGAAGTCTTAGACATCAAAGATATGTTATAATTCTAAATAAATAACTTTATACTGAAAAGAATGCAAGGGAAAATTGTACAATTATTCAGTTGATGCAGAGAAACTTATTGAACTCTAAACTAAAATGAGTTACTATTTAGGAAATAAGATAAATAATAATAAACCTGAAAAACATTAAAACACAATGATATTTTTAGAACAAAAGAAGCTCTTAACGGAATTTATAATTGATGACGAATTTATTCAATTTCTGGCATAAATTTTAAAAAAGTTTTCTTCTGAGAAAAGCATTTGTAATATTTAAAAATTTCACTCTGCTAATTATGTTGTGTTGTAAACAGTAATCTATCTTACTTATAATAAAGCTCAATGTGTGTGTGTGTGTGTGTTGGCGCTCTACAGGCCAGACCGTTGGACCTACAGCTACCACATTTGGTACATATATACCTTGGAGGTCCGGAATGTGCACCTTGGAGCCCTTTTTTCGAATTTTTAATTAGAATTTGAATTAATTAAAATTTAAGCGAAATTTCGACGTTTTTCCGCTATAACTTCCGAAAATATTATTGCACAAACATGATTTTTATATCAATTTAAAGATAAAAAAAATTAGCTTTCTAATGGTATCAGTTTTTTTTAAAGTTATAATGTAAACTTCTATTTTTCATGAATTTTTAAAGAAATATTTTAACCATGTTTTTATCACGTGACTGGATAAAATAAAAGAATGCCGGAAGTTCAAAAAAAAAAATTATCATCGCAAAATAAATCTACAGAAATGCAACTGTCAGCATGTGACTGGATAAAATAAAATAAATATAAAATGTGATATTTTCTTTAAAAAATAAATGCAAAACAAAGCAATATCTATATCATTAAGTCAATAAATCTTCTTTATTTACGGTAAATCTGATTGAATTTTGACAGGATATGCATTGAAATCCCGACTTAATGGCATATTTATGTAATCGTTTGCTATATCTGTATCATTAATTTAATACTTTTTTCCCCTTTCTCGCTTTTTTTAAAAAAACATACTTAATATCTTGGCAACATCATCGAAATTTTTTTTAATATTTTGGAAGCATAACCGATGGTTCAAACTGACTGATTTATAAAATTAAAGAATATTATTAGGAAAAGGTATACTTTTAGAACTTTCCGTCCATCATCTTAAAGAAAATACTAATTTCAGGTCAATCAATGCCCGGAATTACTTCAAGGCTAATGAATATGTGATTTAATTGAAAATTTTAGAACGCTTTACTCATGGCGAGCCAGCTGGTCGCCAAAGGAGGCTAGTAATCAATAAATGGACTTTATCCCTTTCAACAGTATACGTAAATTAATACCAAAAAAACCGGCAGTTTCATATCTCCATATCCGTAAGCATTCTTGTTTGGTGGATATGATACAGGAATTTTTTCTCAATACCACAATATTTACAGTAAGCAAAAATAATTATGTACAAAATTTACAAGCGTATAAGAAATGATATTGAGATGAAACCGTTTACAAAGATTTTCAACTTTGAAAAATGATTTTGAATAATATTCTGCAGAAAGATAAAATATATGAAAATATACGTGAATTCTGTATTCACTTGTAATCATGAAATATTAATTGAGGATGCAACAATAAAAATCAAATGGAAAATAATTTGGATAATAGTAGCAAAGAGAAACTCCATTTGATTGATATTTATAAATGCAAATGTATGATAACTCTCTATGGTGCTTGTTTTACCCCTTAGTTTTTAAGAGTATGACTCCTTAATCCTTTAGATTTGTTTGCTTGGAGTGGTTGTTCCTGGCCACTAATATTAGTATGTGTACTGGTTGTATTTTTTCTGTAATTTTAATGATATAAGATAGTTCGTGGCTAAGATAGAGTAACTCATGAGCCCACTCATAACACAACAGCGCTCATAAAGTAAGCGCTGTTGGTCAATTATGAAAAAATGCTAAAATAGTCGATTTGAGGAGATTAATTTAATAAGAATTTTCAAGGCATCTCTGTATGCTTCATGTGTAATGTCCATCTGAATGAAATCAGAGAAAATAATTTTTTGGGGGGGCTATCGGAAATTCATGAAACAGAAAGAAAATTTGCTTTTTTGTAAATACATTCCAAATATAATGAAGACAGTTTTTGGTATTTTAAAAAAAATTGTGATGCATAGCTGACAAAATTTCAGAAGAAATACTTCGCAATACTTTTGAAGAAATACTTCAAAATATTCTTTAATTCTATTCAAGTTTTATATTCCTCAGTGGCATAGAGACCGAGTCTTGATTTGGGAAAGGAATGGCCTCAGATTAATTTTCCGATTCTATGGAATATCCGTCAAATATTTGACTTTAGAGTATGTTAAATCTATCAAGTGTCGAAAGTTCTTCCATTTGTATAGCGAGAAATTTTGTAGAGGCCACTAGATGAAGTTTTATCCTCTACGCTTAGCTATGATTCAATAACACAAAACCTATACCAAATATCCATTTAATTGTCTTGGACGGTTTATGAAGTCAAAATAAAATGGGTTACTTTGCTCAAATTTTCTTAAAATATAAAATCACATATTATTGAAATCATATTTAGTAGAAATTGGAATAATAATTATCTTGATATTTTATATTTCCTAAAGCCATAGAAACGATTCAATACAATTAACTACGATTCAATAACACAAAGAGTATTCCTAATATCCATTGTATTGTTTAAGATGGTTCTGGTAGTCAAAATAAATGGGTCGCTCCACTCAAAGCTTCAAAAATTAAATCGCATATTGTTGAAATCTTATTTAGTAGAAACTTACAAAGTGGAATGATATTTATCTTGATATTTTCTATTTTTTAATTCCAAAGATAGGTATAAGGAAATAATTTGATTAAAATGGGATATAATCTAAAAGATATAGCTGCAATTCAATGTCAGTTATTTGAACAATCCTTATTTATCTTTAAGGCAACTGGAAAACGGAAGAGATCGAAGCCTACAGTATCATGAATTATTGCCTGATCACAGCCCTTTCGGCCACGGATAATCCGGCCACTCAGGTGTGTGGAGTTCAAATTCTGCTCGATTGCAAAGGAACCACAGTGCAGCATATGACCTGTCTCACTCCTAGGCTACTCTATCTCGTATCAAAAGGTCTCCTGGTAAGTTTATCTTCAACTTTGTGGATGTGGATTCGGATGTTTTAGTGGTGATGGTGGTGGGAATAATACCCATCTAGTCTAGTGGAGCTAGACCAGATCCATGAGGTTCAAAATTTCCAAAATGTCCAAACGCAGATGTGGACTTTTCACAGCCTCTTCATGTGAAAACCCCAGCATTTCAAAATGTACTGTGGACAAAGCTGAGCATTGTTGCATTTGGGACATGATAGATGTTTCCTTTCACCGTCTTCAAAAATCATACACTTCAAGTGACCAGTGGAAAGTCGTGATAGTGTCGTCTGATGTATTCTGGAGCCCTAAAATGTCGTGTTGGCTGCAGGATGTGTTTGAAAGTACCAAGGGTGAGCAGGAAGGTCAGTCCAAGTAAGTTGCTCAGCAATGGAAGAGATTTCTGATGGTGTTAGAGCCAAGACTAGCGTCTCAATCCCAACATTTATCCCTAGGGGATGAACGAATCCGTACTTTCCACAGGTAGGGACTTTAGATCGAGATTGGCAGTAGGGATAATGTTGACTTTTAAATGTTGAGTTGTAGCTCAACACTTTTCCCGGTTCAGATGAATCGTTATTCGCTGAGCACGAAGCAAAATGTTGTAATTATTTTAGCATGTAAATATGGATATAGTTTTACCCTTCTTTGAATGTCTTTAAAAAATCATTATTTCTTATACTTGAAAATGTTGTTTCGCAGTTCACAAATTTGTTCGTGTGTTACATTTCATAAGATAAAAGGCTATTGAAAAATATTTGGTGGGAGAAATTCCCCACCAAAACCTCTTTCTTTCTCTTAAAGATATGGGTATTGACAAACTCATTTGAGTCTTTTTTACCATTTTTATTATAGACTCCTTTAAAGCATTTTTCAAACAATTCATTCTAACTTTTAATTGACTTTTAAGAATAAAGTAATCTTGTGTTTGGCTCAGCATGGTCAGATATGGCCCTTGTGCCAGAAAACACAAACCAACCAACCAACTAATATGGAAAAATATGTTTTAAGCTAACATGTCGACACCTCGCTTTGAAAACGTGCCCATTCGCTACCAACAGACCGAGAAAAGTATTGAGCTACAACTCAACATTTAAAAGCTAACACTTATCCCTTCCTGTTGGGCATTTCCAGTCTTTCACAGCAGATATTTTACATGTTATAGGGTCTGTTCGAACACCTTACGCCAAACTAATATGCCCAAAATAAGTGACTTCCCGTCTAAATAGGTGGTACTTGGAGGGGCTTAACTTTGGGTGAGTATCCTTTAGCCTTTGCAGTACACGCTTAACGTTTTGAAGATGTTCTTCGAAAGAACGCCGTCGGGTTCTTTTTAACTTGTATAGTGGGTGTCTATGGTGTTAGAGAAGATGATGACACGCACAATGATCAGTCCTTTAGTAGACGACACAACACAAACGTTTATTTACATGACAATAACAGGACAGCACAAAGACGACAAATATCGACAGCACAACTATGTAAGACGAGACAAACACACAGGATAGCACACAGCAGATAATAGTCCACAGGCAGAAATTCCGTTGTGACGACGTCCACAGCTCATAAAGTGGCCAGACAGGATTCAGCAGGAGAGGGAATCTGGAAGGGATTCTTTTCTACGCTCAGGTAGGTCTCTCCGGAACAGGTTGAAACTATTCCTCTGTCTCTTCTTGCCTCTGCTGCCGACTCACTACTTCGCACAACGGGACTACTCCTCAGTTCAAAACAGCTCTGTTCCTAAAAGTGACACACGACGCAGGCTTCGTCAGTATATATCACACAGCAGTCCACCATTCAGACTCCTCAGTTCAAGACCTCTCTATTAGGTCTTCTCGATTAATTCCACAGCGTTACTTGTCTTTTTTCGTCGAACACCAGACCGTTCAGCTTCGGCTTCTCTCTTGATTCTTCTTCAGGTCTCCTTCTTTCCTTTTTTTTGCTGCTCCGCTTGTATCGCTTGATTCCCCCACACTCAGTAACGATGTGTTTGACGGAGCACCTAGCCCTTCAAGTTAGGGGCTTGATCTCCGGTACTGAAATGAATATTTAAGACCTGGCTTTCAGTAGATGCCATGGTCGTCTGCGATGTCGTCTGATATTAAACGGTATCGGAAGATGAAATGAAGCAGGCAAGAAGAAGGAACAACATTCAGTCGTGGTCGGGGGTGAGGGAGAGGCGTCATCCAATCAGTAGAGCAGGATCCTGGGGCCTAGTCTTGGGAGCCAATCGGAGCGGTTCATCTGGAGTCTTGGGAAAAAAGTAGCAAAGAGCAAGAAAAGTTCTAAGACAGCTCGGGAAACTGTGAAGGGGTCCGGATCAGGTGTTCGACTAGATGTGTCCAATCACAGCGCAGCTACTCGCAGAGTAGGCGATAGTAGAATCAGAATGTTGTCAGGATGATTGAGTTATAGGCAGCATGGAGTGGGAACATGCTGTATTATTAAATAGTTGGGCTATTATTATTACAAAGTTAAATATAAAGAAGGGTGTAGTTATAACAGAATATTGCAGGGTCTTTTAATTTTAGGATCTGGAGAGTATTTAGGGATATTTAATATGGCTTCATTATCGTAAGAGTCGAAGTTTTGAAAGAAATTTTTGGCTAGTTTTTTAATGAACTCTTTAAGAGGGGGGAAATTAAGTGTTTTATACATATTGGTATTTGGCATGTACCAATGGCTATTCCCCCACACTCAGCTTCGACTTGCTTATATATACCGGTAGGAGGCGGGGTTAACATCTTCTGGACCAATCAGGAGCATTCTAGATGTATCTCGGCTCCTAGTGGACGGATCGGGGAAATTTTCGATGTTTCGGGTGCTTTCCATTTTGTCACCAAAGTGGCCAAATGATCGCCAAGTTTGTCACCAAGCTCTGGGATCATTTCTTAGAGTTTTCTTCCAGTACAGAATACTGTAAATCATTCTTTCCAGTGAAGGAACCAATCATACTGGGAAGCAGCATCACAGACACGTAACATTCTTAACAATATCTTAATCTCTTTTATATCGAAGTTATGTCTTTGTAAATTTATTATTTCGTCGTTATTGCCAGTTGCAATAAATTAAAAACATGTGTAAGAAACAAAATAGTTTCATTCGTAAAATGATTATCTTAGTTTGCCTTATTAATCATTAAATGTTTTAATTAGTAGATTTAGATTTTCACTAATCATCTTAAAATGAATGTTTTTAATTCTGCAATCATTTTTTTAATTCCAGGATACTCTTCCAATACGATTTAAAGGCATTCACCTAATCAACGCTTCTGCAATATTCCGATATATATGGGCCATTATCAATATTTTTCTCTCTGAGAAACTTCGGCAGAGGGTGAGTTGCACGGATTATTAATACAGATGTCTTGTTTTCAATGGCACTTGTCATTGATTACGCTGATCGCTGTGAGAGATTTTAAGCCGAAATGAGCACCCCTATGGCTAGGGTCCGACAGTAGCGTCAATTAAGGCTACGAGTACGTCTTAGATACTTCATGCTTCACATTCATTTGCACAACCCCTTTTTTACAGACGAGCACATTCGCCCAGAAGGCTCGAACCCGGGACGCCCAGAACACTAGAAAGACATGCTAGCAATGACATTAGCAAGTATTGTTACATTTTATATATTGAAGAGACAGGTCAACCAACATTTAGCAGATTAAAAAATGGGTCTATGATATCAACCAAATCAAACGCCTTTCTTTAGCGATATTAAATCAATTTTCATTGTCGTAATACGAAGATAAATTCAATGAAGAGCTGTGTTTGGAGTGTAGGAATCGTTAAGAATTTAGTGAACCACGTGATCTTCCTGGGTGGAGCTAGCCGTCAATCATGTAAACATCACGTGGTTTCACTGTTGCTGCATGCTTATATATATTTTTTCAGGCTACGCGAACTTGACCCACGAACGGTGGGGAGTGTGATCTTGGCTCTCTCACTTCCGAAATAAAACATGGGGCAGTTTTCTAGCACTACTATACTATGGAGTATCCGGGTGCCTTTTGTTGTTATGTTATCCAATAAACCCAAAAACACACACAACCCGTGTCTTTAAGTTATTTCACTAAGGGAACAATCTTCACTATCACGTAAATTATTTCTGTATCTAGAAAAGCAATTATAATTAATTTAAATTTAAAATTCTTTAGGAAACTTTAGTAAGCAGATGGTTGGAAGTAGATCTTTATAATAATTCTCTGTTTGCCATTTTAAAGGACTTTAGAATGTGTGAGCCGATACAGATTTTCAATTTTGCCCTATATTGGATGAACTATAATTTTCGTTCGTAACTTTCTATAAGATGAGTTTTTTCGCGCTGGCTCATTTTTTCCCCGTTTGACTTTAGGACAGACAGGATCTATTTTCAAAAAATTCCGTCTCGCTCTTGTATATTTAATGATTTTAGTTACCTGATGACATGTTTTCCTTTGAATCTTGTATTATGAAATACTTTGCTTTAGATCTTGCTTTAGAACATGTTATGTTTTTGGATTTTGTATTAGGAAATGTTTTTCTTTACGTCTTGAATTTATGAGATACTTTCTTCGTACTTTATAGTATGAAATCTTTACTATGAATCTGGCATAGTAAAATTTATTGCTTTTAGATATAGTATTATGAAATGTTTTGCTTTCGATTTCGTACTATAAATGCTTTGTTTTGAATCTTGTGCCATCAAATGTTTTACTTTGAATATTATATTAGGAAGTATTTTTCTTTGAATATTGTATCATACAATATTATAAGATTTGCTTTTCATCTTACATTATCAATTGCTTTGCATTGTATCTGATTTCTTATATTATCTGGTACCCGACGCGTTGCTGCAGCCGAAGACAATATTGAGTGTAATGAATAATTTGGCAATGTTTTATCCAAATAGGGTGAATGATACGACAGTTTACAACATACGAACAAACAAATATTCATTTTCATTTATTAGATTTTGTATTTTTTAGAATTGTAAAACTTGGTATTCTTTCAGAATGGTAATGAACGAAACTATTTATTGTATCTTATGATATATTTAATATTCGTTCAGTATTATGAAGTTTAATGTTAGAAAATGTGATTAAAATATTTTCTTTTAAAATGAATTAAACATATAAAATATATTTATACCATAAAATTGTTAATATAGTTTAAAAGATAATTTTTGAAAATGCAGCTGGTGCAAAATTATTTGTACTACAATATCTTTGGTAATTACTGCCAAAAACATTAAAATTTATTAAAAATTTTAAAACCCAGTGTTGGCTTCCCCAAAACTTTCTCGCATAATCTGTAATAAAGTTGTTACCTCTGAGAATGACTTGAATGGCATTTGCGTATTATAGATACCAAATATCAGCCTTTAACTTGAATTTAGTATTTTGACAGAATCTATTGTCTCTCCTGTGAGCTGTTTGGAGATTAATTTCTTGGTAAATAGATACGGTTGCGATTCCAAATTTTTATTTAATTTTAAATAATTGTACTATTTCTATAACAATCTCGTAACTGTAAAAAATTAACTGAGCCAGTTTCAGAGCAATCGAACGAACGGTTTAGGAAGGTATGAGAGACATATAGACAAAAATTCTTTTTTATTTATATAGATTATTAAATGTTTTAGTTTTGTACACTTGAAAGAAAGGGGTTTTATTGTAAAATTGCCGAAATGAACCCATATATTTTTACAAAATAATTTTCAGTGCAATGTTTCCCTCAGGTTCCGAATTGATATGGAAATAGTAATAATGGTGCTCGTAACAAAAAAAACATTCTTTGAAATTACCTAATACTTCCTCAATAAGGAGATATTGTCACGCAGATAGAACTCAAGAAGATACAGGAAGCAGAGTTAAATCAATTTATTCACTCAACTCTGAACTAAGAACACTGTGACAGAGATCTTCAGCTTTTATACAAGTAGGGAAAGTTCCAGAATGCCTTTCTGGAGACAGTAAGAAAAGTGCAGATCTGGTAAATTACAGGAAGGTACAGAATCTATTGGAACAAGAAGTAAAGGAAGAATGCTTAAACAAATTTTGTTTGCTGGGATTCGAACGCATGATCGCCTGACTATGAGTCCAGCGTCTTAAACATTCAGCTATGCAAACTCGGTAATGTTTCGTTTCAATGCGGCAATATCATACAATACTTTAATAAGTTACTTAAACATCATTAATGAAATTTCAACATTAACAGATACAAAATTTTAGTACTTCGCTGAATAAATAAAAAGGTTTATTTATTTTTGTATTGCAGGTTCACTTTCATGCCGACAGTTTGGAAAGTTTGCCCAAATACGTCCCAAAAGAAATTCTACCCACGGAATATGGAGGAGATTATCCCGATTTGGACCCTCGCGAGTTCGGATCAGCAGAGCTGGAGAAGTTTCTACCCAAATACTTTCAGATTGTCCATGATGGCTACAAGAAAAATTAGATTCGTTTCAAAGAGAATTTTTTAAAACAATATTTCATAAGATTATGATGAATACGAAGTACGAAGATTTCAACCCATGTATGTTTCAGTTATGGAAATACTATAAACGCGAAAAAGTGCAATCTTGTATATACATGAAAATAAAATATGTTAACAAAAACTAGAAACGTCCTTTGTCTCATAAAACATAGTTATCATTCCACATCTATATAAATAAAAATGAATGTTCGTCTGTATGTCTCGTATGCGCTGCTGTCCCACTCATGTGATTGCGACTAAACTTTGAATACTTATTATTTAAACATACGGGATGGTCACAGGCATAGTAAAATTATCTAATATATAAAAATATGTTCCGATCTATTTAACGCATCTATTACCATGGCTTGACCACCAAATAACTCGCCAAGGAGACACAAAAGATTCAGTAAAGATGCTAAATTCCAGCCGGCCGTCAATATTTCATAGCTATTGTACGTAAATGCATTGTAGGTCTCTCTGTGAGGTAATAGTTTTACAAGAGAGTGTGCGAGAGAAAGTTTTAGAGAAACTGATTCAATAGATTTGAAATTTTAACTAAAACTTTAACACGCTCACTGCCCCTACCCACGCCTGATATCAGGACCATCTATCTAATTAGATGACCCCTTCTTTGCTATCTTTTAACTGCAGTAGAGAAGGTTAGTAGTAGAGAGAGTGCTGTCGCACCACACATTCGATTGTGATAAAACTTTGCCAAGTTATTGCTTGCACTTACCAAATGGTTATGGGCATGGTAAAATTATGCAATCTATATTAATAAAAATGAATGTTTGTCTGCATGTCTCTTATAAGCTCCCGTACCGCTTATCCGATTGCGATAAAACTTTGACTACTCGTTACTTGCACTTAAAAGTGCGGACTGAACCTAAAAAAATCTGTTTTTCACAGAACCATTTTATGCTGGACGCTTACGAATCGGACAATGAAGAAATTTGTTTCTGCTGAAGACGGAAAAACAAAAAAGTAAATACTGTCTACTCTAAAGCTCTTCAATAATATAGTAAAAAAAGAATAGAATAAATACTATTTACATTTCTCCTATATATATCGTTAAATTTCAATGAATGTATTTATTACCGATACAAAAAAAATAGGCCGTGGTAGCCAGGTTGGTAGAGCGTCAGTCTCGTAACCGAAAAGTCACAAGTTCTGTCCTCGTCTCGGCCAAAGACCGCTTTGTTGGCTAATGGCAGTTGGGGCACGTTAAATATGTGGAGACTGCAAAGTCCTCCAAGTTCCCTTAACGAAAAACGATACCACTGGGGGTACTGAATCAGGGATGAGTCGGTCTCTGATTTGGATCTAAATTCCGACTTGCTGATGGATGAATGAGTGTATGAATGAACTCGACCACCCCCTAAAAAGGGTTGTGTCATGTGTGTGAGCTAGAAGTCGGACTTTTGCCTTCTGGGTGCTCAGGGGTCTTTCCCCTCAGAAGCTACTGCCCCCCCTTTCCGTGAAAAACACGGACACGACAACAACAACAACACAAAAATAAATGCCATTCTTTCTATAATACATAATTATAGAAGACAATTATTTCAAACGATATTTTCACAATTATTTTTTTTTTGCGGCAGCAACGAGCCAGGTACCAGCTAGTCTTTTTATAAAACGTGATCGACTTTGGAACTGGAGGGATTCAGGTTCGAGACTCGATTCCACCGAAGAACCGTCGTGTGAGGGGGCCTCTTGCACGTTAAATCTGTCAGGTCAAACGTCCTCCATCTGGTGTGGTGTGGTGTGGAGAGGGGGTGCCAGTTCAGGTGTCGTCCTCGTCATCTGATCTTGGTTCAAAATGACGAGGTCCGTCTCAAAATAGTCCTCGTGTTGCTTTAAACGGGACGTTAATATAACTAAACTAAACTATAAAACGTGATTATAAGTGATATTCTATGTTTATACTGTTTTATCATTTATAGATATTTATAATTAATCTTCCCTTATAAACATCCTATAACGAAAATGGGTGAACGAAGTACTACGAAAATTTATATGTAAACTATACATAAAATGCGCAAACGGAATTTTGGACAAAAAATTATTTGCGAATGTCAACTAAAGGTCACCTTTTTCAAAAATACATTAAATTTACAGAATAACCCCTGTAGCACAATAATGTACAATAATATGCGATATTACATGACATTAAACAATATTCCACAATATTAAACAATATTGCGAATATTGATCAAAGTCATACAATATTTTACAACATTTGTGTGCTACTAGGAAAACAACAAAAACGGAATACAGAAACAATATTAACATTTTTTGACTATTTTCTGGTCTCTTTGTCATCAAAAAACATAAAGTAAAGTTTAAAAAAATAATAGTACACTGTTTGAGGTGAGAAAATGTTCATTTTGCAGAAACAAGAACAAATTAGGACGAAATGCGCTAGAGGAGCATTGGTTGATCGTGTACAGGAAAATGTAGGAAAAGGTGTACCTTGTGATAACGCTCATTCACCTTCAAGATGTCAAATAGATAGATAGTGCCTTCAACAGCATATCGTAGTTTATCAGTTGTAATACTGCGCATATGAAGCGTTATGGAATTCTTTAAATCGATCAATGTAGATACACCTTCGCGACATGATACGGTCATCATTACATAAAATATGCAAATGATTGCAAATATTTCTTATCCTAACCTGTTTTGCATAAATTTTCATCTTCGTAAGCATGCAAATTTAGTAGTTTTGCCTGTACACTATCATCATGTAAACATGCACTCACACGCCCATTCATCTTCGTTAGCAGTGCAGAAGCAAACGGAGAATCCAGTTTTGTCAGCAACATATGATCTACCAATGAACTTGAAATCTTCATCACCAAAGGTTGAAACTCGATAATTTTATGAATAATATTAACAGTTATGTTGCTGCCCATTTGTAACAAATTGGACATATTAAACTTTCTCTAATTTTCCTTATCACTTTTAAAGTATTTTGCACTAGAAGCAGAGACGATAGTGGAGTCAGTCTCACAACCGAAAGGTAGCGAGTTCTGTCCTCGTCTCGGCTAAAGACCGCCGTGTTGGCTAATGGCAATTGAGACCCGTCAAATAGGTCGTGACTGCAAAGTCCTCCAAGTTCTCATAGAAAATTATACCTCTGATGGTACTGAAACAGGGATGAGTCGGTCCCTGATTTGGATCTGAATTCTGACTTGCAGATAGATAAATGAGTGTATGAATGAGTTCGACCGCCCCGTAAAAAGAGTTGTGGCTTGTGCGTTCGAAAAAAGTCATACTTTCCCCTTAACGGTGCTCATTAACAACAAAAGGCACACACTTCTGTCGTCAATCGAGAGAGCTCTCCAGTTTGGTATGGCCAAGTGGCATTAGACAGACCAAACGATACTGGAGGCTATATCGCTGATGATGATGTATTCAACGCACTGAAATTTGAGTGTGTCAGGAAAATTTGATGTACATTATTGTCTTTTAATGTTTTAAATTCGAGAATCAATGTAGAAATCAGAGAAAAATCAAACAGTAAATATATTATTGCTCCAGGTTTCATGCAGTGGTATGATCTAACTCAGTGATTCCCAAAGTGGTCTATATCGACCCCTAGGGGTCTATGACAATCTGCAAGGGGTCTACGTCAGCGAAAAAAAAAATGTCGGGGTCCATGAAATCAAAATGGGGATCCACGATAGTAAATCTCAACACATACACTGATAGTAGTTTAGCGCTGTTACTAATCTCTTAACGAATAAAAGACAGACTGGACATCATTAGCCGAGGAGATTTAAGATTAACCCTTACAAAATTGACGCCAAATGTTGATAATTTATTGTTAAAGCATCAGGGTAAACCTTCTCATTAAAAATATTGACTTTTTGCTTACGTTAGTTTATTTTATGTTACATAGATTTTACATAACAGATACGAAACTTTATTTTGAGTAGTATAAATTTAAATTCAATTAATAAATGTATAAATTAACATGTGTTTTTACTTTAAGTTTTTAACAGTAAACTTCACTACAGTTAGAAATTTACAGGAAATCAATATCAGGTAAGTAGGGGGTCTATTCAATACGGAAAAACATGGCAAGGGGTCTACGACACAAAAAAGTTTGGGAAACTCTGATCTAACTGAACTAATCTCAGTTAATTTCGTCATTTAGTTTCTCAAAAGGAAATTACGAGTGGTATTGATAATTAGCTTTGCAAAAATATTTCAAGTATTTAGGTGGGTTCACACGAGTATAATTATTGCGCTCAATAGGAGATCAAGCCTACTTCCTGAAAACCAAGTGACCACAATGGGACAATGGCAAATAATTGTCCCTTCGGGACAAACGTTGTCTCAAGTGTTCACACGAGGACAATGTCGGGACAGCTGCAGAGAGGCAACGATTGCGAGCAGCAGTAAGGCTCGTGTGAATTCTCCTTTAAGAATTCACTAATTGCCTTTTTGTTTTTGCTGTTGTTCAAATGCTGCTGAAAAAAATAATAAAAACTGCAAACAAATAAAAGAAATTCATATTGACCAGAATCACACTTTTTACTGAAAAGAAAGTTTCTTCAATACTATCGTCTTTGCTACCTACATTCTATATGCCAGCTGACATAAAATAAAAATATACGGACTTGTCAGTGTGCTTACACTAAGTGGAATTTATATCTAAAATTTCTTTACAGCACATATCAACACCAGATGGCAGCACGATAAAAGAAATAAATAATTCTTAAATCTTGTAAATTTTCAGTTTTCATCCCATAATTATTTTGAAAATGTTAAAATTTAGTAAAAATATAAAAATCGGAGATTTTAATTTTTGTTGAATTCATCTGCAATCAAATTTCCCTTCGATTGCGAAAAAATTCAATTTCTACAAATTCATTTGAATCTAATTTTTCCCTGTACTTTGAATATTCAATTAAAGTAACATTTAATATCATTTGTGGTTGAAACTTGTATTGACTAATTCTTTGTTAAAATGATATTTTGCTTTCAGATTCATATCTTTTAATCAATGAAGTTCCATCAGTTTCATTGTACCCAAAAAAATCAATAAAAAAATAGAGTTTTTTTATTGACTCATATGATAAGTTGAATCTTTTTAAATGTGCTTGAAAAATTATAAAATTTTATCTCCATTTTTAATTAAGCTATTGAACATTTTTTTATGCATGACAAGAGAGTAAACAATGTTACCAATTTACACTTTGGACAAAGTCTGCTAAAATACAGATGAATTATAAAAAAATAATTATTTTTTCTGTCACTCACAAATGCTTGATTACACTGAAATGAAATAATGAAGTAAGTCACTTAGTTTTGTGTATATGGAATTTTCCTGATAAAAATAAAGGTTTAAATTAGACGGAGTTGTATTTGTCACAATTTTGTAATCTCTAAAGCCTTTCAAATAATAAAAATAAAAGCGTTTCTATTTTAATGCATGTTGTTAATTAAGTTTGAAAAAGAATACGTATTTATTTCCATATTCTGTAGTAAGGTTGTCTCACCAAAGATCATTTTACATGACATTGTCGTACAATTGTTAACGAAATATTAACTTTTGGTTTGAATTTAGTTCTTCTACTGAATCTAACGTGTCATCCTTGATGAGGTATTTGGCGATTAATTCTTGACATGCCGTTAATAGTATTCGAAAATCTATTTTTTGCATTATACAAGTTTTTTATCAACCGATTGAAACAAAAATTTGTCACAAAACTACAATTGTAGTCACGATATAGTATACCAAATGTGATCTATTTAAGTCACAGTGTTTTTGAATGGTCACTTTTCCTTATTTCTGAAATTGCAGACCGACAGACAATCCATTAATTGTTAGATTTGGCTCAAAATTGAATAGTTTCCTGGATGTTAAATCAGAGTAAATATTTTATCTATCTAGGTCTTTTCATTCTGTTATTATCAGGTTAACTTTATCCATAGAAACGTTCAGTTAAGTGTTTCTGATAATTATTAACTTCGCAAAAGGATTTTAACTTCCTTTTTTAATTTCTCGTGTACGAGGCATAGTGATATTGTTACTGTCAAAAAAATCGGAATTTTCTCCAAATCTTTTCGTTTTAGACCTTTCTGAGCCAGAAAAAAATATTTTTGGAGCATTTCTGTCTATGACAAAGAAAAAAAAGAAAAAAACAACGCCTTGTATTTGATGGAAGAAATATGGTTTTTACACCCAATTCAGAGATTTTTATCGAATTTAGAGTAAACTCCTTTCTGAAACATTCTGTAAGATTGTTCGAATATAAATTAGCATGATAATTACACAACGGAGACACCTATATACATAAAATTCCATGTGAAAATTTAATATTAATCCCAGTTAGCACATCCTGTTTCACAATATTGTACAATATTATACTATATTGTGTGATATTATATTATATAATTTGATATTTAACAATATTGTACAATATTGTGCGATA
>JAPMOQ010066719.1:44120-66739 GCA_026543055.1 Argiope trifasciata | reverse complement strand
GTTTCTTACATTACATTTATTTATATCATTGACAAAAGTACGTTTACCTTATTTTCTAAATATTTTATACATTTATTTGTGGCAAAATCATCTATAATTTGGATTTGATCTAATTTGTTTTAATATTTATTTTTATATGAATATTCTAATTTAGATTATCCTAATGTATATCTTTGACTTGAAGCTATCAAACTTGACATAAATATACTTTGAAGGCTAGAAATGTGCATAAAGTGATTTTTTAAAATGTTTATTAAAATTTCAGTTTTTTATAAGTTTAGCAAAATTTTGAAGTGTACAATTTCGATATTACAAAAATGATCCTTAACACGTCTTGAAATTTATTAAAAATTGTATTTTCCCTGAGGCCAGTTTTCTATAGTATAATTTTTTCTACGTTTAATAATTTAAAGAAAATTAGGTATGTTTTTCTATGAAAATACAAAAATACGCAAAAATTATAAATGAAAATTAAATATATCACGAATGATAGCAAAAAAACATTTTTAAAAAAATCGCAAAGAAGAAAGTCGCTGCTGAAAGAATTTTAAGGATTAATTTCTTTTAAAGATCTTTCATTAATACAAGAAATAAGGAAGTCTTGATAGTTTTGATGATGATTCGGTGTGTGCAGAAAGTAGCGTGGCATCGGTTCAAAACTCATAATTAAAAATTAAAAATGGAATTTAAGTAGTTATCAAAAGACTTGCTATTCAAAAATAACTTATAAGTATATGTACTAGATGTAAAGAAAGCTAAAGGCAACGTAAAACAAAAACAATATTCAAATAAAATAAAGAGGCTACTGTAAATAAAAAATGTGAAGGAGGTTTAAATGGTTCAAGCGGAAGAGATTACATAATATTCCATAGTAAAACCATAATTAGAAACATAATTAGTAAATAATAAGACTTGTAAAAAATAATGAGTTTAATGCTAAGAAATTCATGAAAATCTCGTATTCGAATTTTTGACGATAACTATACTTTCTCTGTTCTACGTATAAGATAAAGTAAATATATTCTTTACTATTTCCATGCTAAATACTTCTATTTTCACAAATTTTGATAGAAATCTAAAAATTCGGTGTAAGGATCGTATACCAAACTACATTTGTTTAGTGCAAAGGGTTTTTGAAATATCTTTGCCCTAGAAAGAAATACATTTTTCGAACTCAGAAAAATTTAATGTGCGGAAATGTCATGTTCGAAATTTTTTGACGTTTTCTATGGTTGCTCTCTTGCTCCTCTCTGCGTATAAGAGTAAGTAAAAATATTCAGTACTATTTCAAGGTTATATACTTCTATTTTCTCAAAATTTAATAGATATTTGCAAATTTGGTGTAAAGACCATGTGCCAAATTTCATCCATCTAACTCAAAATTACTTTGTCACAGACATACGAACATTTTCTAAAAATGTAGTTTTCGAATTCAGAAAGGTTCTAAAACATAGAAAATTTTCGAAATATCGAGTTCGAGGCTTTTCTTTCCATGATTATAATATTGTTTCTATATTCGCAAAGCCTGAGTAAGGCAGGAGCATACGGGGCAGTTGCTCTGGAGCCCCACACCAGTGCAGAACCACCAAATCGAATAGAAAGCTAATTTTAGGTTCCCTTCTTTAACGAGCAATTTTTTAAACAAAATATCGGTTCGGTGTAAAATCCGTCAGTTTTATGTTAGCCTTTTTCATTTATATATCGTATGAACACAAAAATCTTTTATACTTTCTACTTTACTGAAAGTTTTTATCTTAGCATGTTTGTTTGTTTTTAAATTTTAAAAGAAAATTATTTATCTATCCCATTGTTGACCGTTTTACACGTTTTTAACCCAGTTAATGGAAAGAAAATAATAAATTGTTAAAATAACATTGCTTTTCAAAGTCAAAAAATAACAAAAGTATGGGGCATTCCCATCCCACCTTTGCTTTTAAGTTTTGCATGTAGTAATTAATTGAATATCTATATAAATGAAAACGAATGTTCGTCTATATGTCTCTTATGCCTTCCTAAACCTTTCATCCGCGATGAAATTTGGTCAGCTTATTGCTAACATATATGGGATAGTTATAGTCATGTGGTGACATCTTAATAAGCCAGTAACTACCACTAAACATTGGTGGCCATTTTTGTATAGTGGATAAGTTACTGGATTTCAAACCCGAACATCGCAGGTTCGATCCTTGCCGGAATTCAACCTACGTATTGGCTCAATTCCGCCAACAACTACGCCAAAGTCATAGTACAATCATCTAAAATAGAAAATTAGGAACTCAGTCGCGTCTATTTACCAAGGATTAATCTCCAAATAATTCACCGAGGAGACACAACAGATTCAGTAGAAATACTAAATCCAAGTTAAAGGTTAATATTGTATAGTTGTTGAACAAAAAGCCACACAAGTCATTCTGTATTACATTTTATGCGAGAAAGTTTTGGCGAGATTAATCCTGGGGGTTTTAAATTTTCATTAAATTTTAGCGTTTTTCCCAGTAACTTCCAAAAATATTATAGTACAAATAATTTTGTATCATCTTAACTTTCAAAAATTATCGTTTCAACTACATTAACGATTTAATGGTATAAATATATTTCCTATAAATGGATCAATTTTAAAAGAAAATATTTTAATCACATTTTCAAAAACTAAATTTTAGAATTCTGAAAGAATATTAAACGAATCACGAGATTTTAAAAATAGTTTTTTTTTATCACCATTCTGAAAGAACACCAAGTTTTACAATTCTAAAAGAATACACGAATCTAATACATAAAAATGAATATTTGTTCGTTCGTATTTTATATACTGTCGTACCGTTCAGCCTATTTCGATAAAACATTGCCAAATTATTGATTGATTGCACAATATTATTTTTTCGGTCGCAAGCAACGCGCCGGGTATCAGCTAATAAATCAATAAAAAAGACAGAACACTATTTAGTTTGACCATTGGAGAAGGGAGGGGACTTTATAGCTATTTTGGGTTCTAGTCAATTTTCTTGTTATATATTTGTAATGAGGTGAACATTTTAAATACCTTCATAAAGTTCAATTCTTCATAAGTGAAGCAGAAAGGCTCCTCCAAAGAAGTGTTTGCCTCAGAACGAGAGCGTATACGAGAAATTAAAATTTTTGCTTTATTTCTTCTGAAAATGTTTGAGAGTGGAACATTTAAATTGAAGCAGAACTAATCCTGAGAAGGGGAAATAATTAGCATGTTGAGAAAGTTACCACGTTTTAAATATGCCACTGCTCTGAATTGTTTGTTATTTGCTTAAACAATTAGCAAAGAAGATATTTGCCTGCCTGTCGGCGTGGCACTGGCGAATAATCACTCAGGAAACTTTTACTCGGTGACATTTATTCCGCTTTCATTTATTCAAAGAAACCAATGAAACATTAATTCCAGATGAGATCCCCGTTTTTTCGACAGTGATAAAATTGGTCATTGAGTACAATGAATGCGTCCCTGGAATATTAATCTGTATAATTTTAATTGTTTCCTCTTCTCATTTGCATATTTCCTTTTGTGCCTTTGTCTCGCCATTCTTTTATTATCATTTTTTTATTCCTCTACTTCCTTTTCTAAAATGTTCATTTTCCCTCCTCGCTGTTTAAACATCTTCACACTACATAAAGAATAATAACAATGATAACAATAAAAAAAGAAAAAGAAAAAAAAGGCTTAAGCGAAGAAAGCCAAACTTTTGGAAGTTTGGTAATAAGAATATATTAAATAAAAAACGAGAAGAAAAGAGTTATTTTTTTTTTATTCTTAACCCTCTTCAAATTTTCATTTCAACAATTATTCTGTACTCTTTTCGTAAAGCCAACGGAAAAGTGTAATATCTCTTTCTCTGTTCTGATTCCCCTTCCTACCCTCCCGCACTTTCTCCCCTCTCCTCGACTGCGCATTTATTTTCGAATGAAATACAAAAGCAGACGACTTTTTCCTCTCTTTCCCCTTTCCCCCTTTTTGAGTCGAGAGGAAGGAGCAAAAAAATTATTAAAAAAAAAAGTGAATGAAAATTTAAACGTAGAACACTAATCTGAATAATTAGGTTTTTGTCAGCTAGCACCGAGTACAGCTGTAATCACACCATCCTATAAACAATAAGGACGGCTGATTTGCATTGCTTATAAGCAGAAGGCTTCTTATTCATTTCTTTAATTTTCGTATTTACACAGTTTTATTTTATTTTTTTTATTCAAAATTCTGGATTCGCTTAAATTAAAAAAAAAATCGTGTGCTATATTTTTTCATTTCGTAACAAAGTCGAGTAGGAAATACATTTATACGCCTTATTAGGCCATTTTTATTTCTCTCTTCCTTTTTTTTTTTTCTCCTCAGTGTAATTCTTCTAGTTCGAATTAGCTTTTCTGCGCAATGTCAGGTAATTGTTATACATGTGACATTTCTGAATCTGGCAGTATGTTTCGGGATTCGAATCCTCATTCCGATTTACCGCCTTCCTTACTCCTCCCACTTGGATTAGAACTTTAATTTAGGGATGAGGAGAAATAAACATCTCGTGAGCTCCGAGCATTGTCCAGTGAAGGAGCAATGGAGTTCATTTTAATAGCTGTATGTTGTTAGAGACGGCATGTTTCCTCAAAATTTAGGCTGAGAATATTCGTTAGTTGAAGTATTATGGCTGTAAAAGTTTGAATGTTCTAAGAGAGGAAATTGTTTTATGCAAGTAAGTTACAAAATATCTTACTTTATTATTTAAAGCCTTTGCTTTTAAAAAAATATATTGTATCGTTTTATATAAAAAAATTACTGTCTTAGAATATTCTTAGAATTCTTTTTTTTTATCAGTGTTTTTTGAAATATATTTTACAATATTCTCATTTTTTCCATCCGATTTTTTAAGAAACAAATCTAATTATTAAGGGGACATAAAAAATAATAATAAATATTTTTTTAAGTACAGATTTCAAAAAAGCTTTCACCTTGATTTTAGAAAGCATTAATTTTGGAATAAATTAAAAAAATATGCTTACACATATAAATAACTAAATTTAAAATTTATTTTTAGCATACTTTATTATATACATTTATTATATATTTATTTATATTATATTATATACTTTATTATGTACATACATATACATTGCTTTACTAAGAAAAGTCATTTTTAATGAAGCAAAAAACTTGGTGCATAAAAAATATAAATAACAACTGCATATTTTATTAGAATTGAATAATTTAAAAATTAGAAATTTTAAATCCTTTTTTTAAAAATAAATGATTTGGGGAATAGTACTTTGCACTTAAACTGAACTATCTTTTTAATTCATCTCAAAAATTTATATTTACTTTTAAATTTATATTTATATTATAATTCATTTTACTTACACAAAATTAAAAATTGATTGTTAATAATTTACAAATCTAGCAAATACAGTCATTAATATCGTATGATATTTGATAGTTTTACATCATTAGACGATTCGAATAGAATCGAACTAATTTGCAACGCACTTATGCTTAATATAAAAATGTAATTTTTTTGCAATCCTTTTATTAAAATTTTAAAACAAGTAAAGTAAATAAATTTAATATATTTTGCATTAAAAACTAAATGTATTAAAAACATAAAGTTTGTAATTAATAGTTTCATGAAACATTAAAAAAACTCCTAGACATTCCTACATTTAATTAGTTACCATTTTTTTCTAAATATACTTTTTATTGAAATAATGAAAAAAAAATGTACATTAAGTTTGAAAAAATTATTTATTTAAATATAAAATCGTAATGAAATTTCTAAGATAATCGTAAGAAATCAATGTTTAAGGATATCTTAATTTTAAAATTTACTGTTAATTATATATCAAAAATAACAAGCACTCAAACAATGTAATTTATTGCAAAAAATGCGCGTGAGTATATAAATCAATTAATTAACACAGAGAAAAATATTGTTATTAAATATAAAAATATTTATAAAAAATTATTAAAATTACTGAAAAATTGCAATTTTTAAAAAGTCTGTTCGCTTTAATTTAATTTCAAATGGGCGTAAGAACAGGTTTTATCTGCCGAAGTCATTGAGGAAGACATATTGTGGATTAATTTTTCATTAATAAAAAGTTTCATTAAACTCCTTATTAAATCTTACCCCCCTTTTTTGTGAGTCCCTGTTACCCAAGAATTGGTAATAAGGAAAATCTGATAGATCTTGATCCAGTGGACTGCCTGTAGATAGCCTAGACTAACTCTTCCATCTTTCTGCCAACATGATAAATCAAGCATATCAAATAAAAAATAAGAAAAAGTTTCAAGCTTGTTAGAGATTCTCAAAATCTTGTTCTAGACCTGGGCAACCCATTTAAATGGAAGACTTATTCCATTTATGGCAACCTATTTAAATGGAAGAGTCAAAAGCAACAATTTACAAAATTTTCAGAGCTATTAAAATTTTTCGTTTTAATATTATAATATTTGCTTATATATAGTTAATTTTAGGTTTAAAATAAACAGCTTTAGATATAGAATAATCTTCATTCATATAAAAACACCAATATAGATAGTTACATGAATAGGAGCATTCGCTTTGAATGCCTTTTGAAAGTTTGGTTAAATCTGGCTTATAGCTTATTGTTTTAAGTTTCAATCACGACTCTAGATACTTATTAGTTATTTGACTTCTAAATTTACTTTTTATTATATTCGTGCAAGAGAATGCTTGCTCACACGAATATGTCGACCCGAAGATAATCAGCACTCCATATGCCAACTTTTTCATCCCACTGTAGCACTCTGGAAGACTATTCCATTCGTCGAACATGAGGGCCTCAACTCGCAGAATTTCTTTTAGATGTCCACTTGTGCTGCGGGAGGTGCATACATTTTTGGACCTCCAACCCTTCCAGCTTTCTTTTGAGTTCTGTGAGCCTGTCACTCTACAAATCTTTGATTTTCAAATCCAGCAATTACATTTGAAGCTACCCAGTACCAATTCCAAAATGGCTCATCTGTAGTCTCATTAATGATTATGTTAATAGAAGCTGTCTAGAGATTAGGTACTTAAAATTTTTTTAAAGGGTTGTGATAATGAATTATTAATTTTTCGTTTGGAACCGGGGAGCAGCAACTTTACATAAAAAAAGCCGCATGTTGCCGACCTCTGCTCTAGACCAACAAGTTGATATTCAAATGGAAGCGAATATCAGTCCAGGAATGTGATCATACTTAAAAGAAAAACATTGGATTGAAAATTATTTTAGCATTACAATAGTTTTAAACTGGTCTATTTCCATCGCATCATTTGATGCAAAAATTATTCAAAACGATTGACAATACAAACTGTTTGATATACAGTTTAAAAAATTGGATAGTGTTAATTCCTCGCATAATACGCCGACGGACCATATTATTTTCTCTTCATACCACATCCATTTTATTAATTATCTCTGTAATATTACTCCTCAGAATAAACATGCCATGCTAGCAGGCCGGTCATCTGCTGGAGGGGATGCGGCGGATGCTATGCACCCGGGCCACGTGATTGAGGGAGGCTCCCAATCATGATTAAGAATTAAAACAGCGTTCTGAACAATAATAATGTTTCATATACTAAAAGTCTACAAGCTTATTTCTATGTGGTTAGCTGAGCATCGACTGACTCTTTTATTAGGCAAAGATCGCAGTAATATCCATAAGAAGATGGGAATTGTTCATTTATGAATAAGAAAATCCTCATCAGACATGTTTCGATCCTTTGCTTAGACAGTTACTAAATATAATAAATGCTGAACCCTCATTCAGCAAATTAAAATTAAATAAAGGATTATCTTCAGTCAAACATATGGATATAATGCTTAGACGCTTTTGCTGTACTATTGAAAGAGAAATTGGACAAATTGTGATTTTTCTGTAGCGATTAATAGTAAAAGCAAAATCACACACAAATATATATACAAATGCTCGTTTTATTTTATTTTGCAAAACATTTAGGGCCCCAAATGGTTTTTTGCACCCGGGTCCCTTCATAGAGAAGATCGGCTCTGCATGTTAAACACACACGTTTGTTACAACGTGACAGAGAAATATTTGCATCAACACATTGCGTCACGTGTTTGCATTCAGTCATGTGATCGGGCGGAATGGATTAAAGCGCGCGAATAGATAGAAAGGATTAAAACGTAACTAACAAAAGATTGAAAAACGAATTGAAATTAACAAAAGTTTGAAGGATTAAAAATTCGAACTCGAGATTTTGATGAATTTTGACGTTTTAGATCTCTCAGAGATCAAGTACATTTTTGGAAAAGATTCGAAAGCTTACTTTTTGTCTATGATAACAATAACTCAAAAGTTAGATGGATGAAATTTGGCATACGGTCTTTATATCAAATTTCCAAGATATATCAAATTTTAAGTAAAATTTATGCAGAGGAAATCAGTCTTTTCGATTGTTCGAATACAACTAAGCACCATAATTACAAACCGAAAAGAATTAAATAGATATAATTAGGTACACGTATTTAAAATGTATGTTGTAGACACATATCAATATCCGAGCCAAATACAACTACAGTTTGATTGCTCTGTCAGTTTTTAATTTTATAAACATATAAGCGTGGTAATTCAAAAACATAATGATTTAAATACATCAAAATTGATAGGGATTTTCTAACTGTAAATACAAATTTGTGTCAAATTTTTGTTTCAGTTGGTTGAAGAAAAAACTTATTTAAAACACGTAAACATATCTAAAACGCATAAACATATCTAAAACTCGTAAAACATATCTTCAGTTTCGAATACTATTAACCACAACCCAGGATTTAATTGACAAAAAATTCCCCCAACATGATAGATAAATTCAGTCAAAAATTCTAAACTGATTTTAAAAATTAATACTTCGTAACTATTGTACGCCAATGCCATTTAATGCGTTCTCTTGCATGGCAAGTTTATTAAAGGGTTTCCGAGAAAGTTTTACGGAGACTGTTCCCGTTGGTTCTCATTTACTTACCACTGAAGTGTTTATAAGTCTAATAGTGAACAGAGTTCGCTTTCGCAGAGTAAATCAAAGAATAAATTTTTATTTCAATTATATATGATTTTTTCAACTTTATGAAATTGCGTACTTCTGTTTCCAATTTAATTCAAATATTTAGTACTATACAATTATTTTCATCCAACTTTATAAATGTGTAAATTAGACTTAGAAAATTCCGGTAAATTAACATAAAAAAGTAGGCGATAAAATAAATAAACGTTTTTCAAATTGTTCGATTTTTTTCCTGACATTCTTTCTGTAAATAATTTTATGTAAATTTGTTAAGCATAAAATGTAGCGGCTGATTCAAAGAAATCAGACGATTATAAAAAAACGAAATCAAATCATAAACATTAAGTTACGATATATCCGAGTTGTTTCCTCTTTTATCTTTGTTTTTGCTTTTCTTTTTCTTTTTTTTATTTATAAGACTGATGGACAGACAGAATTTTTCTGAATAATTTTCTTTTATATCCATTGTTTTCCCTTGCAGTTTTTAAAATTAAAGGACCAATTAAAATTGAATTCAAAATAAACTTATTAATTTGAATAATATAATGTTTAATATTATTAAGAATATATAATTTTGGTGGGAAATTTTTTATTTGCTTGTCAAGAATTTAACAAAAATATTAATGTGATAATGTTTATAAGCTGGTACACAAAATGCTTTATAGAACAGATCGTAGATATGCCTAATTTGGATTGATAGTTTCTTTTGTCAATAAATGGTAACTAATAAAAGGTTTCACGAATTTAAATTAAAAATTCATTAAAAAATTCATTTCTTTTCAGTAATTTCAAAGCATATTAATTTACTAAAAGATATTTTAAAATTTGATAAAATATCCCTTTAGTGATATAATTTTTAATCCTGCACAATTTTTTTTATATTGATTCCAATTTTTTTTAAAAAATTTATATCCTCCCCCCCTTCCCATTTTTTTTATTGTTTTAGTGGCGGTATTTATAAACGATCTCCATTCCTACAGCATTAAACACAATTTTTATGAGCATGCTATTATTCTGTAGTTCTGAGGGAATTTAAAAAAATAAATACAAACGAATAAATTCTAAAACATTATTTTTTGTATGTAAATGTTACCAAAAAAGTTATTTTGGTTTCCTCTTTTGATTAAATATAAATAACCTTACTACCAGGTGTTAACGATGATTTTCAACTACGTAGATAAAAGGTCACTCCTTGGAAAAGAGTAAAATTTGAAACGAAGAGTTAGTCAGGATAAATAATAAATATAATAGTGTTAAACTAAGCGAATGTTTTATTAATGCATCTTCAATAGTTTGCGTGTCATTATTAATCAATATTATTATGATTATATTTAAATTATTGTTCTTTTAGTAACATTTTGCTATATTTTCTAAAGGGAAGAAAATAATTGATGGAGGAAAGCTGCTTCAATAAGATTAACACTATTATTTTCTTAGGACACCATTTAATACAGCTCGCACATTATTCATAATTTATTTTTCACTCCCCCTCACTAATTTATTTTTCACTCACAAATATTTTTCACTATAAATATTTGTTTGCAAGTAATAAATATTTATAATCCTTTATTTTTGCATACATACTGTGCATTACAATCTTCATTCATCCAGTTTTATTGTAGATATTTCTCATTCTAGATTTATCTTTTCATGTTATGTAGTATTTATATGTACTTTTTCATTCGTCTGTATCTTTCCTATTAATTGTTGTGTACTTTTTTTGTTTAATAAAGTCCACCTACATCTATACCGAAATGGGCCTCATGAGCTCTAGAAACGGAGGTGTGGTGTGGTGTTAAGTGTTAGGTGTTAAAGGGAAGGAAAAAATGGTGTATTCTAGGGGGGGGTCCAATAACGTTAATGTTAAGAGGGGAAAAAAATAAGACCAAAGGGTTTTGGTTTCGTTTTCGCTCGTCAGCTTTGTTTCCTCGAATTTCCACTTGTTAGTGGAGTTTCCCTGGGAGATCGATTCTCTCCCAGGGAAACTCCAAAAAAAGTAAATGGAAACTGTTTTAAAAATATCCTGCAAAGCAAACCTGATTCCAAATATTTTTTTTTAAAGAAATATTTTAGAATTGGTTATAATGCAGAAGAAATTAAGTTTTAATTCATAACATTAAACATAATTTTAACTTTTTTTGGTAAGAATGAAAAATTTAAACATGAAATTTAAAATTTTTAAAAAATTCAATAAATACTTTTTTAAACCATTCAGAGATACTAAAGATTTAATTTTTTCCTAAGAGCGTTTTTAAAAACAACATTTTTTAATGCCTGGATTTTAAACCTGATTTATTACCTTTTAACCTTTTAGCTAAGATTTTAAACCTTAAACCTGGATTTTAATTCCAGCTCTAGATTTCCACATATATTTCGTAATATATACGCTTTTAATTTGTGTCAACAACAATTAGTAGTAGACTGGTTAAATTCGTCCTATTTTTAAGTCATATCAAATGAAATTAAATTAAAAAAACGCGTTCCTTATTAATCGTTTGATAATAACAAAAAAGTTAACCATCTAGATGTGCAAGCTAATCGACTAAGGAGACTAATAAATAAAAACAACAAATGGCATTTTCTAAAAAATAGATACACCACAGAAATTTAAATCTATAGTATTAATTCGATAATTTTGGGTTATTTAGGGTATACATATTTTAATAAACTTTGGATTAGATACCCTAATAGGAACCCTACAGTTAATTGAGTCTAAGTGCATAGACAGTCTCATCTTTATAGGCATATACATTTTTAATAAGAAAAATAGTCTAAATTTAAATTAAGAATTACACGGTGTCATTAAATGTTCAGAACGAAAAATTTATTTTTTACAGACTTCCCAACCCTGTAAGTCATATTTAATGGAATATTTTTGAGGTCCTAACATTTTAAATAAAAGAGAAAGTTACAGTTATTTCACATGAGTTATGGAAATCTGAAAATCGCAACTAATAATGAAATAAAAATGAAAAATAAATTTAATAATGGAAATAAATTTCCTATAATATAATTGGATGCATATTATAGGAATTACATATTATCGTTTTCATCATTTAAAAATTGTTTTCTTATGGTATTAAACTGAATTTTATGTTGCAGCAGAGAAATCTTTTATCGATAATTAATTGAGATATTGCATAAAATTATAAAAATAGTAGGAATGGTCTCAAAAATCTTTCTCGCCTGCTTTTTAATAAACTTGTAATACCAGAGAAAGTCTAACATGGTATTAACGTACAATGGTTACGAAGTATAAACTTTTGTTGTGAATTTAGAATTTTACTTAATCTATCGCATCATCAGGGAGCGTAGTGAGAAAGTGCTGCACAAATTAAGTACTTTTAAGCACTTTTGAAGCACCATAACCAAAAAAATACTAATCAGCACCTCTGTCCATGTACGCATATATAAACCTGCTTTTTTTCTAATCCTAGGTTATTTTCCGTTTTATTATAATATATAATTTTTGTTGAAATTTTTAAAAATTAATTTTAAATGTGCATTTTTTTAAATTTTAATATTTATTACTGTATTTTCATAATATTTGCTCCATGTCTTCTATTGAAAAACAAATGATGCCTTTTTGCTTTTGACAAAAAACGGAAAAGGATACTAAAAATGAAGGGAAAAAAACTGTCAGAACCAAAAATTTAAGTCAACTTTTATAAGAAGAGAGCTATTTAGAACACTACAGGTAAAAGAAGTCCAAACGTTTTTCGAGCTGCTACAAATTCGGCATATTTCGTATTTCGCTCTTTCGGAAAAACCATTCCAATATTTTAATTCGGTGCTCAACGTTGGAAAAATGAGCGAAAAAAAAAATCGTTCACTATTATTTTAACATGGGTTAAAACTATTATATCCTTTCACCGAATGCTTTCCTTTCGTCGCTTTTCTTTTTGCATACATCCAGTAAAAAAATATTTATGACTGTTATCGATTTAGCGCATCCATCTAATGCAGAAACAACAAGAGAATATCTTATGCTAAAGCAAAAAAAGAATATCTTCTTTGCACTTCTCGAGAAAATTAAGCACTTTTAAGTACCTTTCTTCCAAAATTGAGAACTTTTAAGGTGCTTAAAAAGGGTTTTCAAATTTAAGCACTTTTTAAGGATTTTTCATGACTATACGCACTTTGATTATCCTTGGTAAGTTATATGGCAATAAATCCTTGGCATGCATTAATAAAACTGAAAGATCGAATTAGTGGTTTAGGCACGTTTATCGGAACAGATTAGAACAACAATTTGAAGCAAAATTACACACGTAACCACCAAATCCAATAACAAAGTTTATATACCGGGTGGCCAGAAATAAAACACCCCTACTCTGACCTCCCTGGATATCGAACTACTCAGTGTAAAGGCTTGAAAATTTGTGGACATACTATTCAAAAAATGGGGAAACGGATTTCACGAAAAAAAAAATTTAGTTCCAGAAATCACCGATAGGTGGCGCTGTACCACTGGACGTATGCTGAAAAGACACAAAAACACGTTTTAAACACATTTTATTTGAAAGTACCAAGCATACATGAAACAAGGACGTTATCGATGCAGGGAATGCTGCTCAATATGGTTCCCTTCCTGAAGATGTAAAATGTGAAGTCTGTGGACAGCTTGTTCAACTGCGGATCGTAACTGGTCATCTGAGATGCTTCTCACATGCAGACTGATACTCTCTTTCAAATCTGCCAAGGTTATCAGACGTTCTCGATAAACAAGGTTTTTTAAGTGTCCCCAAAGCCAAAAATCACACGGATTAAGATCCGGTGAACGAGATGGCCAAGTTGTCGGAAACGCGCGACTGATTATTCTGTCAGTGGTGAAATGTTGGCGAAGAAACTGTTGCACAGGGAGTCCAATGTGTGGAGGTGCTCCATCTTGCATAAAAGTAATGGTGTCAAGGCATTGGCGCTGCTGCAAATGGGGTACAACAAATGTTTCGAGCATCCTTTTGTACCTGTTGGCCGTCACGGTACATGTCTCAAGGCCATTGGAAGTAACCTCTTCGAAAAAAAAAGGTCCAAGGATGAATGTGGCTGTGAATCCACACCAGACTGTAACTTTCGGTGAGTGGAGTGGAATCTCTTGGAAGGTACGGGGGTTTGTCGTGTCCCATATGCGACAGTTATGGGTGTTCACTGTTCCACTGAGGTGGAAATGGGCCTCATCGCTCCACAGAATCTGCCACGGCCACGATGCATCCACTTCAACTCTAGCAAGAAATGTCAATGCAAAGGTCAGTCGCATCTCCCTGTCTGTGGCCAGCAATTGTTGATTAGGGCGGATTTTGTACGGGAAACAATGCACCATTTTTCTGAGTACGTTCCACACTGTGCTATAGGGAACACCCAAGTGTCGTGACACTGCACGTGCACTACTGCAGCCTAAAACATTATCCATTGACTGTTCAACAATACCGGTGGCAACATCTTCAACGACATCTGAACGAACCGGTTTGCGTCCTCGACCAGGCTGAACTCCAAGATGTCCAGTTTCCTCGAATCGAGCGATCATTCTCCTGAGAGCTTGTGGAAGCAATGGTCCCTTACGCAAATCCTTAAGTCGGCGAAACTCTCGAAGTGCTGCTGGAGCATTTCCTTTATTCTCGTAAAACAACTTCACAAGCAAAGCGCGTTCTGGCAGCGTGACAGCCATCACTAATAAGAATGACATTCCCCACCTTTTAACTTCTTTTATACCCAGAACATGGCTTCTAACCATGCTTTATGCAAATTTTTCTGGTTACAGTATGAAATTGCAGTTACAACGGGAGTTCTAGCTTCTTTACTATTTTTATTTTCCATAAGGGGCAGAAAAATTAAAAAGGAAGCATGGAAGCATTCCATTCCGCATAAACATTTTAATTTTTATTATTATTTGTGTCTTTTGATCATAGTTCCAGTTGTGCAGCGCCACCTATCGGTGATTTCAGGAACTAATTTTTTTTTCGTGAAATCCGTTTCCCCATATTTTGAATAGTATGTGTACAAAATTTTGAGCCTTTACACTGAGTAATTCGATATCCATGGAGGTCAGAGTAGGGGTGTTTTATTTCTGGCCACCTTGTACTTAAACCACTGAGTTTTTGAGCTACACCATTTACACATTTCTGAAAGAATAGATTGAAAGACAATCAAACCATATTTGGATTTAGCTCAAAATTTGATATTAAATCTGCGTACTTATTTTTATCTATTTAGTTATCTTCATTTTTGTAATTATCGTGTTAACTCATAATCATTATAATTATCGTGTCACTCACGGATTTTTGGAATAGATTTTTCTCAAAATTTGACAGAAATCTGCAAATTTGATGTAAAAACCGTTGACCAAATTTCTTCCTATTAGCTCAAAACGTTTATGAATTATCTACGTCACAGACAGATAAATGGATGGACATTTTCCAAAAATGTGATTTTTTTCGAACTCAGAGAGGTCTGAAAATTCGTCAAAATTTCGAGTTCCAATGTTTATTGTTTATTTTTTATTATTTTATTTTTCAATATTTTATTTTTTCTATACTACATATAAGAGAAGGTAAAAATATTCTGTACTAGCTGGTACCCGGCGCGTTGTTGCCGCCGAAAAAAAATAATAAGTTCAATCAATCAATAATTTGCCAATGTTTACGATAATATATAAAATACGAACAAATAAATGTTTATCTTTATATATTAGATTTGTGTATTCTTTCAGAATTGTAAAACTTGGTATTCCTTCAGAATGTCAATGAAAGAAACTATTTATTGTATCTCGTGATTCGTTTAATATTCGTTGAGAATTCTAAAGAGTAATTTTAGAAAATGTGATTAAAATAATTTCTTTTGAAGGTGATCAATATATATTTATACCATAAAATCGTCAGTATAGTTTAAAAGATTGTCTTTGAAAATTAAGAAAGTGCAAAACTATTTGTATTACAATATTTTTGTTAGTTACTGCTAATATTTAATTAAAATTTAAAAACTCTATAATTGGTCACCACAAAATTTTCACACATAAACTGTAATAAAGTTGTTATCTCTGGGAATGACTTGCATGAATGACATTTGCGTACTATAGCTACAAAATATTAACCTTTCACTTGGATTTAGCATTTAAACCGAAATCTATTGTCTCCTTGGTGAGTTCTTTGGAAATTAATCCTTGGTAAATAAATGCGGTTGATGTTCAATTTTTAAAAACTTTTTAGATCTTTCTACTATCCTTATATACATCCCGTATGTGTAAACAATAAGCTGACCAAGTTTCATCGCAATCGGATGAACGGTTTAGAAAGGATTAGAGACATGTAGACGAAAATTCTTATTTATTTGTATAGATTACTTCAGTGTTGAAGGCTTCTGTATTCTTACGTATTTAAGAATATGATGGTTCCAGCAAAGTTTTTTGTTTTAATTTTAGCTTAATCCTGTTCTTTTCAAATTAGAGCACTAATTTTAGAAGATATGACGGAAAATCAGAGAAATGCGTAATACAATGAGCAGCACAGCTTAAGTTTTCTATAATAATATGAAAGATGACTTAAAATGTGAAGTTTAAAACTATTTAGCTGAGGAAGTCATTAAAAACAAGTTACAAAAATATCTAATTGAAAATTTCAGCGACCAGTAATTTTAGCAAAACAACTGATCGCCAAAACGTGTTAATGGCTTATAAAATGAAATTTTAAAAAATCGGTAATGGGAAAATTTGAAATTTGGATATCACAAATCTCAAGTGAAAACATTATTTTTTTAAATCCGTTGTATCAACTTGATGGCAAAATTACATCATGTTCTAACATGCCTCACATTTCACCAGCATCAAATTTAGAAAAGCAATGATTTTTAACCATCTCAAGATCAGCCGAGTTTTAACATTTTTCCTCTTGGCCAAGACTTTTTTCAGTGAAAAACATGTTAAAATCAATTGGAAACAATTACTTGACTATCACATTACTTATGTCAGGATATTTAGAAAATGACTTTAAAAAATAAAAATCTCAAAATCCTTTGAGCACCAAAATTTTTTTTTGCAAGATAGTAGAATTAAAAATTTAAAAAAATCTTATATTAATATATAACCTGATATCTCCCCTCACTGTTTCGCATCATTCCCATTTTCTTCTCTGTAACGACCCTGAACTTTATTGAGCAGACAGGAGAATCGAGCACACGGCGAATATTTGCACCAAGTTGTAACTTTTTATTGGCAATAAGTCGCCAAATATGGCAACATTATTCATCATTTTTTAATAATCCTAAAAGCAAAATTTGTTGCCTCAAAGGCGATAAATCGCCTATTTTCTGCCCATGCTTTTTGTGACTTCAAAAACCTCAAACCAAAACACCATCATGTTTTCACATGATAATAAAAGGCAGAAACATTGTAATATTTATGATAACATGATGCACATTAAAGTGACACACTGCAAAATTAATTCCCTTATTTTTAAAGGAATATTATAAACAACTGCTTTAGCTTTATTTGAAACAGTTTTATACGTTTCTCTAAAAAACTTCGCACAGATCTTAAATCAACTGATGTTACGAAAATGTTTTTTAATCACAAAATGGGTTTTCCAAATGAAAAATGGATGCAAGTCGATGTTTTCGTTGTTCCTGAAGATTAATATTTCTCTCCAGCAATTCAAAAACTCTGTAAAAGCTGTAAATCGATACATCTAAAGACAGAATAAGTACGATTGTTAATAATGAAAAACATTTAAATTAGAATCTGCTGAGAATAGAACTCCAAGTAAACATTAAAGGAGTAAAGAATTCCAAGAAATAGAATTCCAAGTAAGTACAATTTAATGGAGATAAGAATCTCTAATCTTCCTGTAGAAACTGTTATCAGTAGTGTGATTATTTTTCGTGTTTATTTCCCCCTTTTTTTTTACTTTAACGAAGTATAGACAAAATACAGTAATTGTAAAAAAAATTCAAATTCAAAAAAATTCAAAATTGAAATTTTATAAATTCAGATTTAAAAAAATCAGAATTCAAATTTAAAAAAATCAAATTAAAAAAATTCAAATTAAAAAAAATCAAATTTTAAAAAAATCAAATTCAAAAAATTCAAAATTTAAATTCAAATTTAAAAAGATTAAATTCCAAATTAAAATCAAAATTAAATTCAAAATTCCAATAAGAAATTCAAAAAAATTCAAAAAATTCAATTTTAAGTTTTAAAAAAATTCAAATATTAAAAAATAAAAAATAAAAATTCAACATCAAACAAAAACAGTTTTGACGAATTCTTACTCTTCAGACATTGCTGAAATATTTTTAGAATTGCATCTGTCTGACTATCAGTCTGCTAATCACTTTGAACTAGATGGCTAAAATTTGGTATAAGGAATTTTGGCCAAATTTGTGGATTTCTGTCAAATTCTTTAAGAAATGCATTTCGAGGAAATCTACCGGTGCGGCTGTTTAAGTACTAGTGAATTCGATAACTACAAAACGCAATTTTTGGTTTGGTTACTAACACAATAAAATTTGGTAAGCAGTTTTAGCATCTAAAATATAAATATTTACCAAATTTGAGCCAAATCTGTCTGTATTTGTATGGAAAATCATAAAAACACATATTCCGTATTTTTCACATCTATATAAATAAAAATGTATGTTTGTCTGTATGTCTCTTATGCCTTCCTGAACTGTTCATCAGATTGCGATGAAACTTGGTCAGCTTATTGTTTACACCTACGGAATGGTTATAGAGATAGTACAATTATCTAAAGTTTTTAAGAAAATTGAACATCAACCGCATTTATTTACCATGGATAAATCTCCAACGATCTCTAAGAGGAGACACAATAGATTCTGTAGAAATGCTAAATCCAAATTAAAGGTTAATATTGTATAGCTGTTGAACACAAATGCCATGCAAGTCACTCTCAGGGGTAGCAGCTTTATTACAGATTCTGCGAGAAAATTTTGGCGAGACCAATCCTGGGGGTTTTAAATTTGAATTAAATGTTAGCGTTTTTCGCAGTAACTTCCGAAAATATCATAGTACAAATAATTTTGCACCATCTTAATTTTCAAAAAATTATCTTTTCAACTATATTAATGATTTTATGGTATAAATATATTTCCTATCTTTAATCAACTTTAAAAGAAAGTATTTTAATCCCATTTTCTAAAATAAAACTGAGAATTCTGAATGAATATTAAACGAATCACAGGATACAATAAATAGTTTTAAGTGATATATATATTAAATTATTAATTATTATTAAATTATTAATAGTGAAATATATTAAATTAGGTGTATAGATTAAATTTGGTGTATAGTTGCTCACAGATACTAAATTATAAGTAAAGTTGTAACATAGAATAAATATAATAATTATGGTAAAAGTTAAAAAGAAAGATTTATAGTTAATTATTTAAGAAAATTAAATGTAGTCTATTTTTCAAATTTCTCCTTTAAATAATGTTTATTTTTTTAAAAAAAGAAATACAATTTTTTTAGACGTTTTCTTAAAAACTGGGACAAATCCAAGACGTTTTAAAGATATTACAAACAATCAGAAATGTAACTGTCCCCACTACCACGAGACGTCTGGTCATTTTTATTATAAGGATCTTTATTAAGAGTAATGAATACCAAAGTAGAATTTATAATTTTTTTAACAATGTAATTCTTTTGGCTTTTCAACTATATTGGCTGCTGTAATTTTATGTCCCAACCTTTGAAATCTTAATATTATAGATTTTAAAATAGCAATGCCTTTTAACATTTTAATAGATTTAATAATTCGTTTTTTATCCATTAAAACTATTTTGAACTTAGTACAGTTGATGAAAGTATTCTTGTTTTGAAAATATAATTTCTCTCTCAAACCTGCTCCATAAAACACTTAATTCTTTTAGATGTTTTTTTAATACAAGGAGAAAAAATTATTTCCGTTTTTTTTTAAATATCAGTGTTTTTCTCAATACAGAAATATCAGCTATATATAGATAGAAATATCAGTGCTTGTTCTTAAAATTTGGAGCAAAAAAATAAAAAATAGAACATTGTTTTTTTCCTGAGTGCAAACTTTGTTCCAAATCATTGCATAAAAAATATTATTAGATTTTTTTAAATGTATATTGCATTTATCAATATATTTTATACATCGTTTTTTGTACTTAATATATTTTTCAAGAATATATAATTTTTTAATCTGACTTCAGAAAAATTATACTATTTAATGAATCCTAGAACATAAATAAGATAAATGAAATATCTATAAAAAAAAAAAAACGATTATGCCTAAGAAAAAAGAAAAACAAAATAATATTTTATATCGGATAATTTTCTTTTATTCTTTCAATATAAAAGTTGTTTATTATAAATTTTTAATGCAGCTGTATAAACAAGACGAGAAGCTGTTACAATATTCTCATTACAGCTGCCTAGTAATGTTCTGTTTGTTTTTCAGTGTTGTGTAAGCGAACTTCAGCAATTGAAAAGAGGTTATTGTTCCTATACTTTACTTTTGCTCTACTTCTCATGAAAAATATTGCAAATGGTAAGTAAAGACAAATTGTTTTACTTACATCATATCAATGTTGTAACATCTTTGAATTTTTCCACATTTGAGTCATGGCAAATTTCCAATCTTATTTTTGGTTTGTTCAATTGTTTGAAATGGTGGGTTAAAATTGGTAAAAGATGCTTAGCGCTAAAAAAAATTTTTTTTAGTTATTATTAAAATATCATATGAGTAATGTATCTTAATATGGTAAACGCGAAACATGTTTATTAATTCTCCAAATAGTTCAATAAACCATATAAAGAGGTCACTAGTACGATGCCTCTTCTAGCTGATTAAGTACCCGATTTAATTGCAAAATGAAATATAAATTATGGGAATTGAAAAACAATAAATATTTGAAAAATTAAATTTAACAGAGAAAAGGAGGAGAATTCTGTGTAATTTAAGTAAATAAAATTAAAGATATAAAGCATATATTATAAACAATATTAAAGAAAACTAAAAAACATAAACGTATAATGTATTTTTCCATTCAAAAATATGTAAGTTTATTAATAAAAAAGCTATATTTAAAAAATGCTAACTTACATTGCACAGAGATTGGTCTTATTACTTGATGTCGAATGGCAACAGTCAAATGCACAAAAATATGTTTTTACAATTGCAATTATTCAAAGCTTCATTAATTAACAGACCTGCAAAATATTAGGAATACTCTAGAGGTTTATGTCACCAAACATTCCATTCTAACAGTGGGGAAATGCAAAAGAAATCAAGAAATATTCGTCAAACAGAAAGTACTACCCAGCACGAAAATAGGCTGAACCGTCATCAGATAGACAATAGCTGCAATTTGCCTTTGGACATGGATGACTAGCCTCCAAAATTATTATTTCTCAAAATTGACTCATATTATCTTAAATCTTTTTACAAAATTATCTGGTTAATGATATCAATTTCGTTTCTGTACATTTTCTCAGGTTTTTAATTTTTTAAAAATTTATGCAATACGTGACAACCTGTAGCTATACCATAAATTGCGAAAATGAAGTAAACTCGTCTGTTTTATGCTATTTGCAAAACAAGGCTTTGCCAGTGATTCTTTAAACAAAATAGAAAGTGCTAGAGGCAGTTTATTCTTCCATAATTAGACTATTTGATCGAATTATGGCGATTTAGAAGCATTTGTAATTCTGAAATTCAAATTCCTCATTTAAACAATTGATCACATGCTTTTTCTCCAGTATAAAAAATATTGTTTATGAAATTGCTTTCTTTAAAAATTAATTCCAGCATTTTCTCTTAACCTTTTATTTCGCAGAATATACAAATGTTTAATTTGCACTCATAGTGATTAACAGCATAATAATTGAATTAAATTCATTTTTTTTCAGTCGTTTCGAATAAAAATTCCATATTCATGGTTTAACAATCTAAAAACCCAATAATCATAACGACCAAAATCTGATTGCCAAAAAGAGCTATTTTATTTTATTATACTAGTATCAAAAAAGCGATTTCTTGTTGAATGTAAGACTTCATTCTATCGTAAAGCTGACCAGTGTTAGAGCGATACTTTAACATAAATTTACAAGGATAATATGCAAAAAAGGGCAGAATTAGAAAATAATTTGTAATAAATTGTAATACACTTATTAACTTTCATTAAATTTAAAAAATAATCAGATAACACCTGTATTTTAGAACTTAAAATCACGTGCAAAATGAAGATCTTTGATACCTAAAAAAAATTTTCGCTTTTTAAATGCCTGTGCATATGCTATCGTATGTGTCGTATCTGTTGAATTCATTGGCACTGATCTATTAAGTGTATACTGCTAAGCTAATTCATCTTTTATATCAGACATATTGCCAATCAAAACTAACTTTATATATAGGTCACAATTCGGGATTTTTTTCCTACACAAAAATATAGCCAATCAAATAATTTTCAAAAATTCTACAGCACTAATCAGACATATTGTCAATCAAAACTAACTCCATATATCAGTCACAATTCAGGATTTTTTCTTTACAAAAATAAAGCCAACCAAATAATTTTTGAAACTTCTACACCACTAATCAGACATATTGTCAA
>JAPMOQ010066719.1:26005-44110 GCA_026543055.1 Argiope trifasciata | reverse complement strand
AAACTAACTTTATATATAGATCACAATTCGGGATTTTTTTTCTTTACAAAAATTAGAGTTAACCAAATAATTTTCAAAAATTCTACAGCACTCATCAGACATATTGCCAATCAAAACTAACTCTATATATCAGTTATAATTCAAAATTTTTTTATAAAGAAAATTAAAGACAGCCAAATATTTTTGGAAACTTCTACACCGCACAGTTATAGAAAATCTACAATGAAGATGAACTTCTATGAAAAATGGGTTTTTACCTCCCTAAAAGTCATTGTTTTGAATATTAATATTTCCTTCATGGTTAGCACATGTAAACAAAGTCGCCGTTAATGAAAACAGCTTGAACTCAGCTATTACGGTCAATTTTACCCAAGGGAGCAATATAATAATAAAATTTAGATTTTTCTATGTATGTTTGCAAATGCTGATTACCATTAAATGATTATCAACTCTGTTTCAGTGAATTAGTCTTTCTAAGAAAGGGTAAAAAAAAAAGAATTAATGAATTGATATTATCAGAAACCATAATTTCCAGCTTTCAGTAAGAAAAAGACACTAGCAATCGAATACCCCACTCGATCAATTAGAAAGAAAATTACAAGAAAAACACTTCCAAAAATATATTAGTATACATAAATATAAATAATATAATATAAAAGGTACTAAGTGGTACCCGGCGCGTTACTACCGCCGAAAAATGATATTAAATGCAATCAGTCAATAATTTGGGAATGTTTTATCGAAATGGGGTGAAGGGTACGGCAGCACATAAAATATGAACAAACAAATATTCATTTTATGTATAAGATTTGTGTTTTCCTTTAGGATTGTAAAGCTTGGTGTACTTTCAGAAAGGCAATGAAAGAAACTATTTATTGTATCTCGTGATTCGTTTCATATTCGTTCGGAATTCTCAAGTTTAATATTAGAAAATGTGATTCAAATATTTTATTTTAAAATTGATTAAATGTAGGAAATATATTTATACCATGTAATCGTCAATATAGTTGAAAAGATAATTTTTGGAAAATTAAGATAGTGCAAAATTATTTGTACTATAATATTTTTGGAAGTTACTGCAAAAAATGTTAACATTTAATTAAAATTTAAAACTCCCAGGATTGATCTCGCCAAAACTTTCTCGCATAATCTATAATAAAGTTGTTACCTCTGACAATGACTTGCATGACATTTTTGTTCGATAGCTATACAATATTAACCTTTAACTTGGATTTACCATTTCTTTTGAATCTATTGTATCTCCTCGGCGAGTTATTTGGAGATTTATCCTTGGTAAATAGATGCCGCTGTGATCCTAAATATTTTTTATTTCATATACTCGTACTAAGCCTATAAACATCCCGTAGATGTAAGCAATAAGCTAAGTTTCATCGCAATCGGATGAACGGTTTAGGAAGGCATAAGAGACATGCAGACAAACATCCATTTTTATTTATATAAGATTAATATTCGTACACAAATATATTAGATTCATTCATAAAGATAAGACATAATTGTTTTACTATTATAACAGGCAAACTCTACGCATTAACCTTGACCTTAATTCAAAATGTATGATCTATGTATTTATATATTCACAGAGATTCTGGAAGTGGATGTTTGTCCTGGCTCCACCGTTGCCCTTCCCTGTCCAGCCCTTGCCCCCATCCAGGCCAACGACCGCGCCCTCGCCGCCTTCTGGTACAAGGACGACCAGGTGACGCCCTTCTACATGGTCGACGCGCGTTCCAGTCCTTCGATCGAACAGGGCAAGCACCGCCAGCTGTCTAGTTTGGGAAACAGGGCCACCTTCAATGTGTCCACCAGTCCAGCTATGCTGTATCTGGACGTCGAGACCAAAGAGGATGCCGGCACCTATGTGTGCAGGGTGGACTCCTACAGGTCGCTTACAAGGACATCTACTGTCAAGTTGATTGTACTGTGTAAGAATTCTTAGCTATTTCAAAGATTATATTTTACGGGCCACGGTAGTGTGGTTTTTAGTGTCAGTCTCGTAACCGAAAGGTAGTGAGTTCTGTCCTCATCTCGGCCAAATACCGCCGTGTTGGCTAATGGCAGGTGGGGAACGTTCAATAGGTCGTGACTGCAAAGTCCTCCAAGTTCCTATAAGAAATTCTACCTCTAGTAGTACTGAATCAGGGATGAGTCGATCTCTGATTTGGATCTAAATTCTGACTTGCGGATGGATGAATGAGTTTGACCGTCCCCTGAAAAGGGTTGGGTCGTTTGTGTTCAAGCAAAGTCGTACTTTCACTTTAACGGTGCTTGTTAACAACGAAAGGCGCACACTTCTGCCTTAATTCGAAAGAGCTCCGCTCATTCGAGCTTGGTATGACCAAGTGGCATTAGACCCACCACCACCATCACGATTATATTTGAATATTATTAGGCGGCTTCTCCCCCAGTTCACTTATTCGATCTCCAAATCCGATTTTGTTCTAGAATCATGAGTGTCCTTAAGTTAGTGGAGTTTCCAGGGGGATTGATTCCCTCGCTCAAGATAAAACATGTCAACGGTAACAAACTGCTTTAAAAATGCCCTAAACAAAAAAAAAAAAAAAAGCTCAATTCCTAATTTTTAAAAAAGAAAAATTTTAGCAGTAGTTAATATTCATTCATAAAGATATAAGAAATATTTTAACAGTAGTTCATATTCGTTCATAAAGAAATAAGAAATATTTTAGAAGTAGTTAATATTCATTCATTAAAAATGAGAAATATTTTAGCATCAGTTAATATGCATTCATAAAGAAATAAATATTTTAGCAGCAGTTCATATTCATTCATAAAGAAATAAGAAATAATTAAGCATTAGTTTAGTTAATATTCATTCATAAAGAAATAAGAAATATTTTAGAAGTAGTTAATATTCAGTAGAAATCGCTTCGTAATTTTAACTTTTAAATCGGAAAAGGAGAATTAAAACATAAAATTTAAAAAAAATTAAATAAAGATATTCTTTTTGTTGCTGTTGTTTCTAATGGCACTTGTCATTGACAAGCCCGCAGACTGAAGAGCCCTTGGGATTTAATCCAAATTGCTCGTCTCTTGTTTTACTTTCCGTAACGTCATCTAGGGCCAAAAGTACGAGTTGGCTACTCACGCGTTCATAACCTTTTATACGGGGCGGGCTTCCTTCATACAGTTCCTTCACTCAACCGCAGATCGTAATTTAGACCTGGATCATAGAACGGTAGCCTCTGATCTATTACTCCTAGTGGTATTATTCTCGACATGGAGGACTTTGCGACCACGACATATTATATGCGCTCCAGTCACCACACATGCGAAAAAAACTTTCTTAAAATCATTAAGTCTTTCTTTGCAATTTTTTTATTTAGTATCTCTTTTATTATTTAATATCGCCCATTTGTATTTTTAAAAAAATAATGTACACATATATTGGTTGCATATTCAAAAATTGCTTATCAAGAGGCAAAAATCTCGAAGGCGTAAAGAAACTGGATAACTATTCATTAATATTACCACAACGGTGAATATGAAAGTAAAATTACCAAATAATATTGTTTTACTTTAATTTTTTAATAAATTGAGGTTATTTTTTTTTACCATTTCACCGGCAGATATGTTATAAATACTTACCATAACATAATAAAAATTAGCATTAAATATTTCGAACAATATTGGCAAAACAAATCTCAAATACTGTCACTCAAGTGACTGGCTATTTGCCAATCACAAAGCGAATAGAACAAGATTTGTGCACAAATTTTTATATAATAGATAGATATAATTGATCAAAGTATTTAATAGATGGGATTTTAATCTGGCCTGTAGAGCGCCAACACACACACACACATTGAGCTTTATTATAAATATAGATAAATAAATAGTTGCCACTATTAAAATTCCAACCCTCATATTTTCTCTTGTTATTTTCAATTATGTTTGTGTATCGGATTCATTTTTTTACAGCCCCCACTCCCAAGCTTTTCATATACGAAGGGGAAAAGCTACTGAGTAACATTGCGGGTCCTTACAGAGAAGGTTCTGATTTGGAACTAACCTGCGAACTAACTGGAGGTGAGGAAGCTTTGATGAAATTTCAGTATGGTTTTGATAGTGATTAATGTTATTTTTTACATTTTTTACATAATTTAATGTGTTTTTTAATTTTGTTAGTTACTTGCTTATTCCTTTTTTCAAAGATTTTGACCACATCGCACACAATGACGTGTCTGAGGCGTGCATCGAATTATTAAATTTTTAATCTGTAATTAAGTGAAGAGTATTAAATAATTTAAAATGAAGAAAGTCACTTGAAACGTGTTATTGTTAAAGGAATTAAAATAATAGTAAGTATTCCAATTAGGAAGCTATTGAATTCGTCATTTAATTAGGAAGTTAAGTAAATTCGTATGTCAAGTGGTTAATGCATTAAATTTATCATGTTTTATAAATTGATTGATTGTTATTTTTTTTTTTCAAAAAAAAATTACTGCGTTAAATTTATTTTGTTTTCTGATTTTGTGATTTTCTGAAAATATCTATTTTTTTGTATTCTAATTATTCTGTTCCATAATTTTGCACACCATTTGTTAATACTTTTTCTTTACTTTTTTTTAATTTTTACTATGTAATTTTTTTTATTCTATAAATCACTTTACATTAAATTTTGTACCTAGCAGTTAACTTCTACAACGTTAGGTAACTCATTCTTTTTGATTCTAAAAATTATTTGTATGCATTTTTTCTCAATAATCAATTCTTTTTTCATTAAATAGTTGATTTTGTTTTAAAACTTTAAATCGTTTGCTTGCATTCGTTTTGAATAGCTAAATTCGGAAGCACTGATTTTTTTTTCAATTCTACGTATTTTTATAAACAATTACTTTACTTGTTTTATGTTGATGAAGATGGAATTTGAAGGATTTAATCGAATCACTTTTATTCATTCATATGACAATTTGAAAAATATTGTTTGTTTATTTGTTTTTGTTGCTGATGTACTATTTTAAAGTTTCAAGAAATTAATTATCAATTAATTGATTAATTTAGTTTCATATACGATTCTCATCATCTAGTTGCAAAATTGATAGCAGAAAGATCAAATTAATTGCAGAGGAATATGCATAATACGAATCTGGTAGATCCAAAACAAAATTCAACTTAAACCAGTCTTTCATATAACATTATGTTGTAACAACGAACCAGACGAAAATTAAGTTCAAAAGGTTCAAATTAATTACTGGGTAACTGAATAACTTGAAGCTGAAAAAAAATTCGGTTTAGTTAAAAATTAGAGTTAAACAAAACTTAAGGTTTTCAACATTATATTATAATAATGAATCAGAAAAAATTCGATTTAAAATATTCAAATTAGTTAGAATGGAGCTTCGATGATTCCATGTTAAAATAAAAATTCGAATCATCCGAAACTGTGCTCATATAATAATATGTTATAAAAACAGTGGAATTGTAAAATTCAAAACTCACCTGAGAAAAATTAATTTGATTTAGCTCAAAATTCGAAAAACTATAAGATTTTAGCATTATATTATAACAATGGATTAGAGAAAGATTCGAATAAAAATATTAAAATTAAATAGAATGGAGCTTGGATGATTCGAAACTAAAATAAAAATTCGATTTTTCCAAAAATCCTAATTAAAAAAACTGTGTTTGAAGAATATTATGTTATAACAACGCACCAGACGAAAATTCTATTTTAAAGAAAAATTAATTACAGTGGAATTGAATAATTCGAAGAAGGCGAAACAGAAATTCGATTTAACTAGAAATTCGAATTAAACAAAATTGTAGACCTTTAACATTATACTGTAACAACAGACAGGGGGAAAATGCAAATTAAAATAATGAAATTAGCTAGGGTGGAGCTTGAATAATTCGAAAACAAAATAAAAAGTGCGAATTATCAAAAAAAAAAAAACTAATTAAACAAAATTATGTTCGAATAATATTATGTTGTAACATCGGCTCAGTAGAAAATTCAGCTTTAAAGACTCAAATTAATTATAGTGGAATTGAATAATCCGAAATTGGCGGAGCCAAAATAGAAATTCGATTTAATTAAAAATTCCTGTTAAACATAACTGTAGACCTTTGACATTATATTAAAACAAGAGACAGAATAAAATGCGGATTAAAATAATGAAATGAGCTAGAGTGGAGCTTGAATGATTCGAAACCAAATAAAAATTTCAGTTATCCAAAAAAGTTAATTAAGCAAAAATGTTTCCAAACAACATTATGTTATAAACAAAAGAATTTTTCGAATTAAAAAGTTTGGAATTCGATATACTCGAGAACTTTTTGAATTAAAAAGTTCGAAATTTCTATTACTCTAGAAATTTTCAAATTACAAAGTTCAAAATTCGAATTTCTCGAGAAATTTTCGAAATAAAAAGTTCAAAATTTGAATTACTCGAGAACTTTTCAAATTAAAAAGTTCGAAATTCCTATTACTCTAGAAATTGTCGAATTATAAAGTTCTAAATTCAAATTACTTGAGAAATTTTGGAATTAAAAGTTCTAAATTCGAATTACTCTAGAAATTTTCGAATTAAAAAGTTCGAAATTTGAATTACTCGAGAACTTTTCGAATTTAAAAGCTCGAAATTCGTATTACTCGAGAAAAGTTCGAAATTCGAATTACTCGAGAAATTTTCGAATTAAAAAGTTCCATTAAACCAAATTCCATGGCAATTGCTTAAATTGCTAAACTTTATACGCATGAAATTTTAATGAAAGACTAAAAAGTAGAAATAAAAATCCCCGTTGTATATTTTTCATCCACTAAATTCGTTTCTCTTTCCCCCGACGTGCAGCGGAGGAGTCTCTCCCGATGCAGGTGCTGTGGACGATCCGCGGGCAGGTGGCGGACTCCACGTTCAAGGTGCTTCCGTCCGGGAGGATCCGAAACGACTACCGGCTGCGGAGCCTCGAGCGCAACCTGTGGATGGTGGCGGTGACGTGCGTGGCGGCCCGGGGTCCCAACGTCACGCACCAGCCCTTCCTCGTCGCCTCCGTCCAGCTGGACCTCTTCTGTATGTTAGTGTCCAAGCACAGCCTCTTTCTACTTTTTTCTGTTTGATTATCAATAGTAGAAATTCTTAAATCTAAAGTACTTGGATAAGGTTGATTCAATATTAGTACCATTAGAAGGCTTTTTTTTTTTTTTTTTTTTTTTTTTAATATTTGAGGTATCCGACTATGTTTGAAGAAAAAAAAATTGAATTTTTTAGAAACTATTTATTGTTTTTAGATATATTGTCAATAAGAGTTGATTGTTTAATTTATCTTCCTTTTATTTTTTTTATTTGAGCAACTTAAGGTATCCGACTACGTTCAAAGGAAATATTTTGAAAAATTGGAATTTTTAAGAACTATTTGAAACAATGATTTTTAGATGTATTGTCGATTATGATTCAAAATACTATTAATGCAAAAACTTTTATTTGAAAATATAATATAATTTTGAGAAATGGGAAAATGTTCACTAAATTTTAATGAAATTTAACCAAAACGGTTAACACTCTACACAAAATAGTATTGCAACAATCCTATTTTCCTTTGCACACAAGTTACAGAATACAATGATGAAGGAAATGAATCAACATCTAAGAAACATCTTATGCTGCAAAGAAGTGATGAGTAAAAATATAAGTATATATGCATATTTTTCCATAAATTCGCAACATAATTGTTCTAAAAAAGCCTATAAAGGAAAAAGTATTTTACCAACAATAAAACTGCTGGTTCATTTTATTGTCCACACCATTTAAAACAAAGGCTGAAATTTTTATGACAATACTTCCATTATTTTTGGGGATATCATGTTAACAGTGGAGAGTCTTTATGAAAATTAAAGTTTTGTGAAAAATGAAGGTAAAGACAAATATTAGCGGAACAATATGTGATCCTAGATGATAAGTCAGGCCTTCTTTTTCCTAAAAGTGATGAACTGTATTGGGAAGATAAAACACTGAGCTACAAGAAATAATAATTTTTATCACCAATATGGTCGATAACCAGTGTTTTAAACGAAGACAGATACCTTAACTTGATGTAAAAATCATATTTGTGTGATAATTGGGAAGTTATAAAAATAAAAAAAGCCAAAATTTTGCTTAAATTTTAATTAATTAAAATTTTAATAAAAAATTCGAAAAAATAACTCTAAAGTGCACATTTCCGGTGTCCAAGGTATAGACATACCAAATTTAGTAACTCTAGGTGGAACGGTCTGGCCTGCAGAGCACCAACACACACACACATTGAGCTTTATTATAAATATAGATTAATAAGCAAAAATAATTATTATATATTTTAATAATAATGATAATTAAAATAATAATAATAATTAAAACAATGTTTATTCCATATTAATAAGCAAAAAAAATCATAATATATTTCAATAATAATGATAATTAAAACATGGTTTATTCAATATTAATAAGCAAAAATAATTATAATATTTTTTTAATAATAACGATGACTAAAATAATAATAATAATTAAAACAAGGTTTTTTCAATATCAATAAACAAAAATAATTATAATATTTTTCAAAGATAATGATAATTAAAATGATAATAATAATAATATTTTAATATATTATTAAAAATTAATAAATAACATTATTATTTAAGTTAATTAATTATTATCTACTTAATTATTATTACCTTTATTTAATTATTAATAATGATGTATTTTTACTCCGACCAAAAATATGGCACACATTTTGAGATTATCTCTACTCATAACCGTAATAAAGTTAAGTGTGTGTGTGTGCATGCGTGAATCAAACGCTGCTGAGTCAAGAAAACTATAAATGTGTTTGAGAATTTTCGAATTTCTTTCACCAGATTCTTAAAATATTTTGAAACATATCTACAACGCTCGTCGATATTTCGCTAATTTTATATTAATACCACGATGATTTCAAATTTGACATTATTTGAAAAATTGATTCCAGATCTAGGGGCAAAATACAAAAAGAATATAAAATGTATTACTCTCGCAGCTCTCAAGTCACTTTAAAACTCTCGCTATATTATATTACACAAAATCTCAAATTGTTTAATTCTGTGGGGAAGTCGAAGATTTAGCTAATTTTAGTGTGTGTGTGTTTTGTCGTCCTTTCAACCTGCAACTATAAATTTTGGCACACATTTATCACTCAAAAAGAAAATGTGCACCTAGGAGCATATTTTTGAAATTTTAATTAAATTTTTAATTAATTAAAAATAACATTGCGCTTTTCCGTGATCACCTTCGAAAATATCCCTGTCTAAAAATAAATTTTAAGACGTTTCAAAATTTAAAAACAACTATATCTTTAATGATACCAATTTAAGAAATTAGCAAAGTTTCCTTAAATGTTGGTATTTTTTGAAATACTATTTTTGTACCTAATTACCAACAATATATTTTATTGGCTGAAATTCAAACCGTTTTCATCGTTTCCTCAAATATTTAATCGCCTGATTTTTTTTTTCACTATTGAAAGTTAACGAAGATGGATTCTGTTTAATATCTAGCATTACACGAAAAAAACCAGAAGAAATGTTCATACCAAGACTTTCTCACAAACTCTTTAATAAAGGTATACCAGAGATCTTGTATATCATTGGCGTACAGCAGTTAAGAAATATTAACATTTGAAGTGAATTTAAAGTTTTTAATGACTCTCTCGTGTCATTCTAGGCAAGCTTTTTGGGGTTCATCCCTGGCATACGTTTAAAGTCTTCGAAATTCGAATTTGGACATTTTTTAGACAGTTTTTATCAGCCAATCGAAACAAAAATTTAACACAAAATTACAGTCATAAAATCTTATACCAAATTTGATATATTAAAATCACTGTGTTTTTGTTATTTCTTTTTTTATCTTTCTGAAAGTACAGATCAATAGACGGTTAACCTCTTGTTGGCTTCTGTTCAAAAGTTAATAGGTGTTTACGCGTCAGATGTTAAATCTGCATATTAAATTTTATCCATGTAGCACTTATTGTTTTGAGGATATGTTAAATTATATTTGAAGCCAGGCAGATTGACTTTCTCTGAGTTTTTCTCAAAATTTGCAAGAAATCTCCAAACTCGGCTTACAGATCGTATACGAAATTTCACCCGTCTAGCTCAGAATTTTAGAGTTATCTCTGTCATAGATAAACAGATGTTATGACTGAAGACTTTCTGACTTATAAAAAACACTTTTTATTTCACATCAGGAAAATGGAACTATCAGCTACATAAATATGGATGGAATTCTAAATCACAATTTTTCTTCGTTGCCAGTTCCTTTAACTCAATAACAATTTAATTAATTAGAAAGGGCAACAGGAAGTGGGAAATACAAGATGAGTGGCAACATTCTCCCACCTTTTGTATTGCATGCAAACACTTTAAAGCAATACAAAACACAAGCAAAATTATAACACATTTAGATAAAAAAAAAATAAACAATCGTATACATGAGATTATAAAAGTAAAGATTAGACCAGTTCACAAATTCAGTCTTTTTACAGGAATTAATGGACGGCCATATCGAGATTTCTTTCCTTCTTCGAGAACATCAACTGCAGTAGGGACCGGGTTTTGTGCAGAAAATTCAGTTCCTTGGTGGTCCTTGCTGATATGATCACTAGCACTAAGCTCCAGAGGATAAATTCGTTGAAGCGGTCGTATGATTTCACCACTGGCTAGGCGCAACTTGGCCACACGTTCCACACCGTCCTTCCCAGGAAACAATTCGATCACTTGAGCCAAAGGCCAATTCATTCGGTTTGGGTTCTTTGATTCAACTATGACAATTTCTCCCGGAGAAATCATCTTTCTTCTTGAAGCTACTTTAGGACTTCTTACTAACTCTCCTAGGTATTCTTTGTAGAAACGTTTGCGTAAATTTGATCGTAGGGTATGAAGGTAACGCACCCTTTTCAATATATGCTGAGAATCAATCAGATCCAAATCAAATGTTTCTCTTTCTTTTATATCTTGGATGAAATGAGCTGGTGTAAGTGGTTTAAGCTCTTTGGGATCGTCTGACATATAGGTTAGTGGTCGCCCATTTATTGTAGCCTCACAATCGTAGAGTAAAGTCAACATTTCTTCATATGTTACGCAAGCTTTGCCCAAACATTTTCGGAGAAGTTCTTTAATACTGCGGACCATCCTTTCCCAAAATCCACCGTACCATGGGGCGGAAGGGGGGCTAAACATCCATTTTATTTTCATTAAAGAACACTCAGTTTGAATGAAGTCCCAATCCAAAGATTTCAAGGCATTTGCTGCTCCCACAAAGTTCGTACCATTATCTGTGTATAACGTTGAACCTCTTCCTCTTCTAGCCCAGAATCTTCTCAAAGCTTGCATAAACGATTCGGTAGAAAGAGATGAAACTAGTTCCAGATGGACTGCTCGATATACCGCACACGTGAATAGAACTATCCACGCTTTGCTTCCACCACGTAAGGAAAGCGGACCGGCCAGATCCGCGCCAGTTATTTGAAAGGCTGCAACTCTGTGTATTCTGTCCGGAGGTAAAGGAGCTGGATCTGGATTAACTTTCCCTGCTGTTAGCCTTTTGCATTTTATGCACTGTCGTAAAATTGCTCTTATAACTCTCCGACCCTTGGGAATCCAGAATTTATCTCTTAAATGAGCTAAGGTCGTTAATACCCCAGCATGCATTAAGGATCTATGAATATGCAAAACCAGTCTTTCCAGAAGAGGGTGGTCTGGTAGAACTGTTGGATGCGTAAAGTCCTCTGGATCTTGACTGAGAATTAGTTTTGTTTGAACTTTCAATATGCCATTTTCTTCGAAAAACTATATAGTATCCCTATACTTTTCACGCATTTCAGAGGGCCATTCTGACTGCAGGATTTTTATCAGAGTCTCTTCTGCCTTTTCAATCTCTTCACATGAAAGGGAATTGACTAACTTAGGAGAGTTTTTCTTAATATTGTTGCAGAATCTGAGAACATAGGCTGTCATTCTTAGAACCTTTGTATAGCTTGAAAAGTACAGGAATCTATCTCCAAATCTCTCTTCGTTTCCTGTGATTAAATTTGTCACAACTGTCTTACGCCGCTCTAGAAAGGCTTCGTCCGGAATCTCTGGTACCTCAGAACATGGCCAAGATTCTTCGACTTTATACAGCCAACTTGGACCCTCCCACCATTGGCTTTGCAGGAGGTCCGACCAATCGCAGCATCGTGTAGCCAGATCAGCAGGGTTCACCTCTCCAGGTACATGTCTCCAGTCATCTAAATTGGTTAAATCCCTGATCTCCTTTACTCTATTTCCCACGAATGTGTTCCACGGCTCTTTTTTCTTAATCCAACTTAAAACTACCATTGAATCGGTCCAAAAGTAGGTTTTAGAAACTGTTGGTAGGATAGAATGTACAGTTTCTGCTAATCGAGCACCTAACGCTGCTCCCAACAATTCAAGTCGTGGGATTGTGGATTTTTTCATTGGAGCAAGTCGAGCTTTAGCTGCTATGAGCTTGACTATAACTTGACCTTGTAATTCACTTCGTACAAAAGCGCATGTGGCGTAAGCGTAGGCAGAAGCATCTGTGAAGATGTGCAGTGAGAAATCATCATATTTTTCAGGAAACAATCTTCGAGGTATTGTACATTTAGGTATCAGATGCATGGTTTTCTCCCATTGTCTGTATTTATGCTCAAGTTCTGAGGTTAACACTTCGTCCCAGCCTACTTTTCCTCTCCAAGCTTCTTGCATAAGCAACTTTGGTAACAATAAAGCCGGAGTAGTAAAGCCAATCGGGTCGTAAATGCTGTTGATTACAGATAGAAGTACCCTTTTTGTAACTGGTTTATCTTGGGTACAATCTAAATTTGATAGTAACTTGCAAGAAAGTTCGTCTCTGATCACATCCCAACTCAGACCAAGTACCAATTGTGCATTTTGATCTTCCTTAGAGTCATTAGAAGCCCAACAGCGCAATTCAAAAGCACATTCTTTCATTATTTCTATGGATTGAGATTTCAGTTGTTCCAATTCTTTAGCGTCGTTAACACTCGTCACCAAATTGTCCACGTATAATCCTTCCCGTAAATGACCAATTGTCTTCCTGAGGCTCTCTGTCTGGAATTTTTCTCGTTCTAGGTGGTAACTTATAGTGGCATTTAGTAGAAAAGGGCCAGAGGAAACACCGAAGACTACTCGACAATGACGATAAATTCTTATTTTTGAGCATTCAGCTTTCTCCCACCATAAAAATCTTGGGGCATCTCTGTCTACAGGTCTCAAACGTATTTGTAGAAATGCTTGTTTTATATCTGCAATTACACCTATGGCACCAGAACGAAATCTCAACAGTAGAGGCGGTATTTTTTGTATAAGACTTGGTCCCACACTTAAACATTCATTCAAGGAGGCAAATCCCGGTTTCTTGAACGAAGCTTCGAATACTGGGCGAACCTTTGTGGTATTGCTTGAGGGCTTAATGACGGGTCTATGAGGAAGGTAATGGGCTTCCTTGGCTATTTCATCCATTGGAACAGCTTCTATAATGCCTTCTGATTCCCACTGTTTGAATACGTTATCGTAGGCTTCAAAGTAATTTTCGTTTATCAAACGCTTAGTTGCTGTACGAAGTCTGGATTCTGCTGCATCGCATTTATTATATAGAGCAGGATGTCCGGCTAACCATGGTAAAGCTACTTCATATCTTTGATCTTCACAGATCCTAATTGTTTCCTTAAAATGAGTCAATGTTTCTTCTTCAAGGAGGCTTTCATTTTTCTTCTCTATTGGATCTGTGATACCCAAAACTTCTAAGTCCCACATTTTAGGCATCTCCATATTTTGAAAGCTTAATGTGACTAGGTTAACAATTTGCTTTTTCTTTCCCAGTCCTAGAATTGTCCAACCCAACAAGGTCTCAACTGCAGATACACCTGAAGATAATACCTCTATTCTTCCAGTCAAAATGCTTCCGAGTATATCAGCTCCCAGCAGAACTCGTATGGGTGGTGAATCTCTTCCGACATCTGTTAGTTTTATTCCTCGGGAAGCAAGCTCAGAAAGCAATTTACTATCATGGATTCTTGGCAAGGCTGAGCATATCCTTGGTTGCTCGAGAAGAGACAATGGAGTTGAATATTTACGATTTAAGCTTTCTACGTTTACGATGTATCTTTTATGCTCAGAAGCAGGAGAAATTACTCCTCCAAACAATCCTTGAGAAAATATTTCTCTTCCAGAGGGAGAAAGGTTTAGTTCTGCAGCTAAATTCTTTTCGATATAAGATCGTTGTGATCCATCGTCCAACAATGCTCGAACACAGAATTCCTTATCTTTATTTCGTAGTTTGATCATGATGGTTTTAAGATATATTTCGTGTTCAGAGGGAAGATTTGTTAGTAATGTTTCTGTAGATTTCTTCTCATCATCGGTCGTACTGTTCTTAGACGAAACATTTTCTTTTCCCTTGTGTAGTTCTGGACATAGTAATACATAATGTCTCCGTTGGCAAATTAAACATCTCACATTACTGTGACACTTTCTTGCAATGTGTCCAGGCTTGAGGCAAACGAGACTGCATCTTTTCCTTATAACGTGTGATTTTCTGTCTTCGTAACTCATCTCTGATAATTTTTGACAGTCTTTACTGAGATGAGGGCGGTTGCAGAAAATACAACTAAGTTTTGCTTCAGATGTGCTTGAAATTAACGAAGCCGCGGTGGGTTCATCTTTGTGTACCGATTTCTGACAATCTTTTCGTATACCACCATTTCCCTTATCTTTGCTGAATCCATCACGAGCTAAGCGGATCATTTCTTCTGATTCGACTTCATGGCGTAAAAAGCACATAAGTTTTTCCAGGGATCTCTGACTAGTAGCGTCATCTGTATTTTCTGAAATTCTACTCCTTTCCCATGCTCGCAAAACATTTTCTGGCAAACATGACTCAACCAATGGCTCTAGAAAGTCAGCAAATTTTTCTTTTGTGCGCCCTAAGCTTTCCAATGCTCTTAATTTTGTCTCTAGTAAATCGTAGAGGGTGGCTAAATCAGGGGCATTCTTACCGGCCGTAGCATTTTTCAGAACCAGTGAAAGGAGATCGCGAACATATATTTGCACGAGGAGATCGTCCCGGCCAAATCTTAATTTTAGCTGTTGGACGGCTTTCGGATAATTTTCAGCGGTTATTGGGAAACTGGATATTAATCTAGCAGCTCTTGAATCAGGCACCATAGACTGGTATAAATACTGGAATTTGTCTATGGCAGTCAGTTCTTCTGAGTCATGTATTTTTGAAAAAATGCTCCAAAATGTTAAATATTCTTTAGGATCACCCGAAAACATTTTTAATTCAAATTTAGGTAAATTTAATTTTACTGAATCACGCTCGACAGAACTTGACAAAGATCCAGAATCTTTATTTAATAGCGTTTCTATCTTTGATTTAATCTCAAGAAAAGTATCTCTATATTCCTCTGCCGCCTCAAAATCGGCTTCGTATTCATTAACAGTCTCAGTATTTTCTAAGAGTAATGACGAAATATTATTTTGAATCTCATCTAAACGTAAAAATTTATCTTGTAACTGAGCATTCAACACGTACAGCTTATCGCCATCCTTGGCGTCTACTTTCGTCGCCAAACATTGCTTCAACTTATTCACGGTAGCCGTAAACGAAGCTCTTAACGATTTTCGTTTTGTTTTCAAAGCATCCATATTTATAAATGCACTAAAAATAGTAACTTAAAATGATTCGTAATAGATTCTTAATTTCTGTTTATACTGAATCAATGAAAGTGATTATGTTTTCTTAAACTTAAATCACTTTGATCATCATAAACAACATATCGTATACTTAAGCAGAAATTTAAATCATTCGTACCTGTACATCTTTTTAATTTCAAGTTCTTCAAATGCAGAGTACAAACTCTGTCCTGTCACCGGACGCCACTTTGTTATGACTGAAGACTTTCTGACTTATAAAAAACACTTTTTATTTCACATCAGGAAAACGGAACTATCAGCTACATAAATATGGATGGAATTCTAAATCACAATTTTTCTTCGTTGCCAGTTCCTTTAACTCAATAACAATTTAATTAATTAGAAAGGGCAACAGGAAGTGGGAAATACAAGATGAGTGGCAACAACAGAAATCCAGCTAAACATGTGCTTTTTGGACACTAAAACGTGGAGATTGGTCAAAATTCTGAATTCGAGTTTTTCCTCTATTAGAATATTTTCTTTATATTGCTTATACAAGAAAAGTGAAGTTACAAAATCGTCAAGTATCTGTGATAGATGAACCGAATATTCACATTTTTATTATAGCTATGACGTCATGAGACTTGGTCCCCATAAGAGAGGTTTATGTGCACAATAAATAGAACATAATAATGACATTTAGAATAATATCGCTTCAGAGCCGGCCTTGCCTATAAAGCAGAAGGGATGCAAGAAGCCCTTTTGGAGCACTAATTTTTTTGTAAAATTTTTAAAAAAGTCATAAAGATTTATTATTAAGCCGTATTTATTTAATGCATGGTTTATATTTTGATAATACAGCAATTCCTTCAAAAAAATTACAATTTTTTGCAATTTCTTTTTCGATACTATATAGCAAATGCATTTAAGCATTCTGAACACATGCTTGACCGAATATAATTCTTTGTTAATTTTAATTTGCTGAATAAGCGCTCAGAATGTTATAGTAACTGACAACGTAAAGAAAGGTTTGTTGTTGATGTTTGTAATGGCACTTGCCATGCACTAACTCACTGACGATGTCAGCGATTTTAAGCCGAGGATGCGTTTCCTGTTTTAGTAGCGCTGACTAAGGTCAAGAGTGTGTCTTAGGTACTCACACCTCACATTTTCTTCCACAAAACCTTTTTACATGGGGGGGGGGCATTCACGCATCTCACAAATAAAACAGATGAAAAACATGCTAGAACCGGAACTCGAACCCAGGAGATCCAGATCACGGGGAAGACGCGCTACTCCTACGCTAGGACGCCGGCAAAAGAAAAGCTTTAACACAGTTAATACATTCAGAAATAACTCATTATAATTAATATTAAGTATGCATTGCAATATGCCTTGTCCGTTATTTATATCTCTTTCATTCAAAATCAAATACCGTAACAAACAAATTTCCTGGATTTGGTTTTCATCTACATCTGTGCTATAAAAATTTACAAAGTTTTTATAACATTTCTCTAATTTATATTTTTCTAAAGTTGTCATATAAGCGATAAATTTGTAATCAGAAATAATATTTGATATACTTTTAAATCCATCTTCTGTTTGTACAATAAAAGTATCAATTGCAATGTTAAAAACATAACTAAATTCCTTTATCGGCTTTCACATAACTATGACTTCTGTTAATCCGGAATATAATATTTTTCTTTTTAAAATTTCTTTTATAGAAAAATGTTCTAAAATGTTCAAATTACGTGCTAGCAATTTTGCTTCGTCTAGAAATGTGTTAAATTTTGTTCTTAAATTTTGGATTTCAGTAATAGTTTTATTAACTAAACTGAAAGTCAAGAACAATTGTTTTTTTGAGCAATAGTGTTAATTTTTGTACAGTATTGCTATTAAACATGAAATAAATGGCATTTCTTGTATTGATTCCAATAAACTTTTAGCTTCGGATACTGAATTATCGTTACTTGCATCGATAAATTCTTCTAGGGCATTACAAGTTTGTTCAAACTATCTATACACTGCTTTCACCAAATCTATTTTGACTTCCCATCGAGTGTCACATAATGGTTTAAGAGTAATGATTAAATGTTTTTGTTGAATTCCCCATCTTTTGGTAGATGCAGAAAATATGCAATATAAGCGTTGCAATATCCACCAAAAATTTTTATAGTATATACTGGTGGAAAAGGCATCACAAAGGACAAATTAAACGAGGGTGATACTCAAGAAACATAAATTGCTTGAGGATTTAGAATAGTATTCTAGATTTAACACCTTTATATTTTCTTTTCATATTGCTACCGTTGTCGCTTACTTGCCCTCTGCAATTCATAATATCTAAATCAAGCTTGCTTAATCTTTCCGATATAGTTTTTGCTATTCCTTCACCA
>JAPMOQ010066719.1:0-20723 GCA_026543055.1 Argiope trifasciata | reverse complement strand
AAATAAACGCCGTCGTTCTTCTTCTAATAAAAGTACTGTTGATTTTGTGTCGCCCCATACACCCACTATACACATAAACAAACCTCTAAGGAAAGGAAATCCGTTACAATACTCAGTACATAATATGCATACTGAGTATAACTTGTTCTCTTCTTTGACTGTAAATAAATAATCAGACGTACGAAAGTATCGAAATCTTTATGAATTGTTTCCCTGCACAGGTAATTCTTTAGTACGCAAGAATGAATACTTAAGAATGTCGGACACTTGTTGGATTTGGTGGATTCTCACCAAATCCAACAAGTGTCTGCAGTACTCTGTACCAGATACAGTTATTTTGTGTGTTCACTCTTCCATACAAAGCCTCTTAGGGTGTTCCACAACGATTTCTGATCCATTTTCATCTGTGCCAAGAACAACAAAGCGAATGCTTCATGAAGATGTTATCAAAATACATTAAATTTTGCAGACGAAGAACTATGCATGTGTAGGTTTTGAGTGCTGCCAGTGTACACCTCCATGTAGTTGTATATTGTAGGCTTGGTTTGAAAACCAAGTAAGTCGATAAATGGAATACATTCAGGGAACGCTAATGACATCCCCAGGAGAACAGATTAAGATTTATGAAATGACCTGTTCCCTAAGTGCACTAATTCGATGAAGTGGCTTACGAGGGTTTTAAATGGTATCTTTATGGTAAATGGTATTAATTTAATCAAACAAAGCTGAAGAATTTGATAAATGTATTTATCTTGATAAAGCGTTAATGACAGATAGTGTTATGAACCTGTAATTTTGCTTTCCCGCACTAATGATGTCATCGTACTGTACAAAAAGAACTGGAACCGTGTATTTTTTGGTGCTTTCAAATTCATCATCTACCAAATATCTTCGCTTGGCAAAGTTTATTCTTAAAAGTCAACGAACATCAATGACATTATTATCATACATTGATATTTTTTAACCACCTGTTTAACTTTTTGCTTTTTGAATTACTCAAGTAAATGGTCTCTGCTTCATTTCAGTTCCTCCTAAAGTCAGCCTCTCCCTGAAGACCTATTCCAGCAGCTCACTTTCCGAAGGAGACACAGTCGCTCTCATCTGCAACGTCGTGTCCAATCCAGCCGTCGGCCCCGTCCTCTGGAGCTTCGTGCAGGAGACGTCCGTCGCCCCTCCGCACAGGAGGTTCCCCCTGGAAGGGTCCCAGACACTCGTACTGGAGCGCCTGCAACCGTGGCACAAGGGCAGTTACAGATGCAGAGCCACCAACAGCGAAGGGGTGGGAGAGAGCAATTCCCTCTGGTTGGCTGTCAGGCGTAAGTGACTTTTGGGAGGGGGTGGAATGGCATCACCCTTCATTCATGGCTTTAGCCTAAATTGTCTACTACTCTTAAAGACAACTGACCAAACTGCAACCCATTATTGTTTCAATTCAGTATGTAATTAAAGTAGCCCAAACAGAGCATGTGTCCTGAAGGCCTTTACCAGAGAATGGAGATTTGTTAAAAACAGTTAGGTTTAATATCGTTAGAATATTTTTTTTAATGTTTCAAACTTGGATTGGATGATAATATGCCGAAATGACAGTTTGTATAAAGTATGCCACAATATTAAATACATAAAACTGATACAAATTAGGGGTATCAAGTATTCAGTATCATTTTTTGTATGATTATTTCATCGTCTTCATTCGTTTTTGATTGGGTAATGCTATATCATTCTTATACAAAAAATTAAGTCGATATAATCTGGTTAGCCATTCTATATAGTCCACGATATTGGCATGAGTGTTAATTTTTTAACTGTATATACATTGTTAATCTCCAGATTCGCGTAATGATATACAGAGCATTCAAGAACTCTCTATTCCTATTATAATAATATCAGTAAAGTCCTTCTTTTCATATTCTCATTCAATCGTTAGCCATGGTCAAAACCAAGGCCTCTGACCGTAGTCATCAATATCTCTTCTGAAGAATCAAAATTCCAATTTGGAATCATATTAGTGTCCATACCAGCTGCCAGTCTTGACGAAAATGTAGAAACACATTTCTATACATTGTATTCGGAAGGGAAAAGAATCAGTTACCAACCCTTCCAGGTGCAATTAAGTATCAGTATCAACCTGTACCTGATACATTAAAATCAAGTATCCATCCAATTCTATATCCAACTAAACCTACGTATATATAACCTTTTTTATAGCTTGGGTCCAAGCTAAATGAATTCTCCAACTAGGTTGTTTTAAATTTGGATTTGTTTTTATAACAATGGCAGCAAAAGTTAAAATTTCCTTCAAATAGAATCGCATTAAAAATCTAGATATATTTTTAATTATATAAAAGGAAGTATGTTAAAACAATTTTTATTTCAAGTTAATTTTACTTCAAGTCTGCCGTTTCTTCAAAATTCACTTTAAAGGTCATCTCAAATGCTTCCTCAACATATCTAAAACAACCAATTCTCGCTTTACAACAAAATCAAGAATGTTTCGAGATTCCATTCGTAGCTGAATGTACTTGATAAAATTTAGTAAATATATAAATAAATCGAATGTGCAATGATTTTTAGTTTCACAAACTAATAAACAGACATTTAAGGAACTTCTTTTTTTTACTTTTTCATATACGAAGTATAGAAAAAGTGTTGTAACTATAAAAATATTTCAATTAGAGGTATTGACGAATATCCATTTTTTAGACTTCCCTGAGTTCGAAAAACACACCTCTGACGTTATGTCTATCTGTCCGTATTGATAAAGATACTCAAAAAACTTTGATCTAGCTGGTTGAAATTTTGCATAACATCTTTAAGTCAAGCGTAAAGATTTCTATCAAATTTTGGGCGAAGACCGTTCAGAAGAAACCTTTCTGCCCGTCTAACATAAACTATAAAACGAAGAAGAATATAACAACGCGGTAACTAAATATGAAGAGAGCTAAATAGATAAAATTTGACGCATAGATTTAATAGCAATAGTGTAAAAATCTTTCATATTTTGAGTTGTGTCCAATTAGAGTTTCACCGTCTTTCAGTTTGTGCTTTCAGAAACATATAAATACGATAACTCAAAATCGCAACGACTAAAATATATCAATTTTGGTATAGGTATTTATGACCAAATACAGTTCTATATGAAATTTTTGTTTAAATCAGCAAGGGAAAAAGTATCTGAAACGCCAATTTGATTTTGGATACTATATAAACTGCATGCCAGGAATTAATCGCCAAAAACAACTCCCATCGATCATAATGGATTCAGTAAAAATCCTAAATTCATGCCAAATGTTAATATTTCGAAACAATTGTAAACTAATACCTTACAGGGCGTTATATTTGATAATACCTTTATTTAAAAAATGTGAGAGAAAATTTTGGGGAGACCACTCCCAGCATACTGTAGAATTGCCTGGATAGTCATTTTTTCCATAAAAAATTAATATGTAGGAAGTTATTAATCCTTAATTATTCCTCATGAAAAAGTTGTAATCTATTTTTCACTGCTCAATTTATTATTATCATTATTCTCTTTATTCTCATTAATTTCTTTTATTATTCTCAAGCATAAAATCTTACATATTTCCCTTTTTATCTCAAATATTTGTAAAATCTACTTTTGGATGCACTTGGTCCTCATTTTCGTTACAGATCGCCCCATTTGTAAAGCAGGGCAACAGGTTTCGTACGGAGCTTATTTGGGAGAAACGCTGAGTATTCGCTGCGAAGTGGAGGCGGAGCCCGCAACCGTGTCTTTCCACTGGGGGTTCTCGAATACCGTGATGCAGCACAGCAACGTGTCTTTCGTGAACAGGGGTCTGAAGAGCGTGGCGACGTACACACCGACAGACGACATTCATCTGGGGTCGCTGTTCTGCTGGGCCAACAACAGCGCTGGAGAGCAGCATGTCCCGTGCACCTTCACAGTTTTCAAACCAGGTACAGTAAAAGCTCCTTATTCGCGCTTCCTTCATTCGCGTTTTCACTATTCGCGGCTTAAAAAAATGCGACCCAATTCCTATATTCGCGGCTACAAATTTCTTTAATCGCGGATCTAATAAGTACATACATAATAATAAAAGGATTCCAATAGGTATCCAAACCAATATCCTTTATAAATGCCGTCAAATGGACTAATAAAAAATGTAAAATGGATCTTATTACAACTTTGAATAAAGTATGTTGTTGAATGATATCGCCGAGGACTTTGACATAGCCGCCTTCGCCGCGATCGTTGTTTTTGAGAATGTAAACAAACAGAATGAAAGCAACCTTATTACTCAATGAGTAAAGCATATTTGTAGAATTAACGACTAAGAAATAAGGTAGAACTAACGATTAAGAAATGAAAATTGACTCACTTCATTCCGAAGATTCATTTGAATCTGACCCAAAGAAGGCAGATCTCAAAGACTATTTTATCCATTTTAATGTAACAATTAAAGACTGGAGCGAATACAGAATAAACGACTCAATTGAATACAATAATCCACAAGAAACATGAATAAGAAAAATGAATAAACAGGAAATAATAATTTATTATACATTTGTTATATATTTGCTCTTTTTTTAAAAAATTTGTCACCTAAGAACGTATTCCCTATAATCCCATATAAATGACCATTCCGTATTCACGGTTTCTGTATTCGTGGCATATTTATGGAACATATACACCGCGAATACAGAGCTTTTAGAGCAATTTACATGAAAATTCGTTCAAAAAATATTGACTATATTCCCTTACAGATAACAATGATATAACACTTTGTGGTATAAGCCCGAGTGTCACTCGGGTTGTCGTTTGAACATCTGGGATCAACTTTTAACACATTGGTCTATCGGGTCGATCTAATGCCACTTGGTCATACCAAGCCGAATAAGAATTAGTTCTTTCGAGTTAAGGCAGAAGTGTGCACCTTTCGTTGTGAACGAGCACCGTTAAAGTCAAAGTACGACACTGCTCGAACGCACACGACACAACCCTTTTTAGGGGGCGATCAAACTCATTCATTAATCCGCAAGTCAGAATTTAAATCCAAATCAGCGACCGACTCAGTATCCCCAGAGGTACGGGAACTCTAAGGACTTTGCAGCCACAACCTTATTGAACGTGCCCTAGCTGCCATTAGCCAACACGGCGGTCTTGGGCCAGGACGAGGACAGAACTCGCTACCTTTTGACGGCGAGACTGACGCTCTACCAACCACACTACTACGGCCTCCATTGGTCTGCAAAGTACAAAATATATTAGATTTTTTTTCAAATACAATCTACCATTTATTTATTTTTAAAAAATATAGATAAGAATAGAAACTGAGAAAATAGTGAGGAACGAAATTAGAACTTATTGTGAACATTATGATTTCACTTTTTGTGAAATTCCTTGCTTTGAAATATGTCACACCAAAGCTAATTTTGTTAAATAATATTTATCTATCTATATAAATAAAAATGAATGTTTGTCTGTATGTCTGTATTGTTTACACCTACAGGATGGCTATAGAGATAGTACAATTATCGAAAATTTCAAATCTCAACCGCATCTATTTATCAAGCAGTAAACTCCAAAAAACTCGTCGAAGAGATAATAGATTCTGTTGAAATGCTCAATCCAAGTTAAAGGTTAATATTTAGTCTTTATTACATGGCTTGCATGGTCAATCAGTCTTTAGTCTTATTTATATGACTTGCATGGTAATACAGAACGCAAATACCATGCAAGTCATTCTCAGAGGTGACAACTTTATTACAGATTATGCGAGAACCTTTTGGGGGGGTTTAGCCCCGGGGTTTTCAAATTTTTATTAAATTTTTGCATTTTTCTCGGTAACCAAAAATATTGTAGTACAAATAAATTTGCACCATCTTAATTTTCAAATATTATCGTTTCAACCATATTAACGATTTTATGGTATAAATATATCTTCTAGGTTGAATGAATTTTGAAAGAAAATATTTTAATCACCTTTCCTAACATTAAACTTGAGAACTCTGAGCGAATATTAAACGAATCACGAGATACAATACAATAAATATTTTCTTTCATCACCATTCTAAAAGAGCAACAAGCATTACAATTCTAAAAGAAAGCGCAAATCTACTATATAAAAATGAATATTTGTTTGTTCGTATTTTACATACTGCTGTACTGTTCATCCTATTTCGATAACACATTGCCAAATTATTGATTGATTGCACTTAATATTATATTTTTCGGTGGCAGCAACGCGCTGGGTACAAACTAGTTTGCAAATAAAAGCGATCTTCAGATATATGTATAACATTTGATTACGTTTTATTCAAATCAATGCAAAATTTTATGTTAAAAATTTGTTTTTTATGTAGAATTTATGATTTTTTTTTAAATTTGAAAATGTGTATTTTTTTAATAATTTCTCACTAAATGTTAATTTTTAGTATGTTTAAGTTGTCCTTCCATTATAAATAAGAATAGTTTGTTTATTATAATAAACTAGAAAAATATTTCTCTTCTTAGTATTTTTTTTTAATCATAAAATGCTTGAAACTCACCAGTCCAGATAAAAGTCAGTAATCGAAATAATTGTGACTTAAAAGCGTTATGGAAATATAATACAAATCGGTCGAAAGTTTCTTTTAAAGTCAAACCATAAAGTATTGGTTTTAATGTTTAGCATAATCATAAATGATATTATTCCAATTAGAAAATATTTAAATAGCCAAATTTATTGAATATCTAAATTTTGACTTTTCTGGCTGTAGAACTATTAACCTTTTGAACTCAGAAAAGGAATTCGATGTATAATTATTCACTTCATGAAAGAGTTTGTTGACTGTTTCGGCAAAAAATGGATACAGTTGTTTTAAGTTGGATCTCCTTGAAAAAATGAATTTACATCTTTTGATCATTATGTAGGCGTTTTTAGCAATCAAAATAAATCGGGTCTGTCTAATGCCACTTGGTCATACCAAGCCAAATGAGAGTAGCTCTTTCGAATTAGAGCAGAAGTGTACGCCTTTCGTTGTTAACAAGCACCGTTAAAGTAAAAGTACAATTTTGCTGGAACACACACGACACAACTCTTTTTAGGGAACATTCCATTAAACAGTGGTAAACCGTATCAATTTCTCCACAAATGCATTTATTTTTCATTTTTCGAACAGACTTATCAATCATTCCGAAATATCTTTGGTTCAAAAATATAAAAAAAAAATGTGTGAACCTGTACCGCATCAAAATTCTGCTGACTTTTGATGCACATTAAATTCCCTTCTCATGAAACATCGTCCTTCTGGCGAAATGCGAAACTTGATGAGAGGTGTTGTCTGACAACTATTCTGAATTATGCGATTTACCCTTTCATAACTATAAAATAACTCAACAATGGGACGCCTATCAAAGTCAGCCCAGAGTGAGTGATAAATGCCTTCTTTTGTTGTTGCTGTTTTCATGTATTAATGCAGGAATGGATGGGATAAAATGCCCATTCAGTCTCATTCAGATCAGTGTCTAGGGTCACTGATTAAAGAGAAGAAGCATTTAAATAAAAACGTTAAATTTATCTACAGCAAAAAAAAATATTTTTTAAAGACATTAAGTTTGGACAGGACAATCTATTTACATTAGAGATAAAAGTGTAACCTTTAGATGACACCAAGGGTAAAGCCCAACTAAATGCCCCACGTCAAAACTATGTGCCACCGTAGCGTATTAAATTACCATAATATCGAAACGAATGACCCACTCACTCTCTGTCTGTCGAGCGAATGCTCACAGCTCGCTTTTCTAAAACTTGATGTCATGTGACTTAGACTTTGAGCCTATGGTCAGTCGGTCTAATGCCATTTCATCACACCAAGCGGAATGAGACAAGCTCTTTTGAATCAAGGCCTTTCGTTGTGAACGAGCCCCGTTAAGGTGAAAGTACGACTTTGCTCGAACACACATGGCACAACCTTTTTTAGGAGGTGGTTGGTCAGTATCATTCATCCATCCGCAAATCAGAATTGAGATCCAGATCAGAGACCGACTCGTCCCTGATTCAGTAACCCTTGAGATATCATTTATTATGGGAACATGGAAGACTTTGCAGTCACGCCCTATTTAACGTGCCCCAACTGCCACTAGCCGACACGGCGGTTTTTGGCAGAGATGAGGACAGAACTCGCTACCTTTCGGTTACGAGACTGACGCTTTACCAACCAGGCTGCCGCGGCCCTTGAACCTATGATGATTAGTAGAACCTATGGTGCCATCTATACAATAAGTTAATGCTAAATGCAGAATGGTAATGACTAAATGCGGAATGGTAATGACCGCTAAAAAAATCTCAACATTAATGCATCATAAATGTTTGCTTTTAAAAAACATTGATTGCCATATTCTTCTTTTAGTGGCCCCTAATCGCCCGAAGAATTGTCAAGTTCTAAACCGAACCCACAGCTCTTTCATGTTAACATGCGAGGCAGGCTACGACGGCGGGGCCCCCCAGCGTTTCTATTTCCGTGCCAAAATTAAGGGATCGAGGGACGATGGCCTCTCGCTCAGCTCTCCACTGCCCCTCTTCAACCTGTCCGGCCTGCCTTCCGGGTCCACCTTCCAAGTTTCAGTCTTCTCCAGGAACAAAATAGGAAAGAGTCACGTCGTCACCTTGGAGACCACAACGCTAAAAACTAAAAGAAAAGGTAGGCTATTTTCTACTATATTATTATTCTCCTACATAAAGCAGTGTTCACACTATGCCAACTGTAAAGGTGGGTTCACACGAGGCTTATTATTGCCCGCAATAGAAGATCAAGCTTACTTCCAGAAAATCATGGACAATGGCAAATAATTGTCCCGTAGGGACAAACGTCGTCCGCGTTGTCTCAAGTGTTCACACGAGGACAATGTCGGGACAAAAGCAGAGAGCCAACGATTGCGGGCAATAATAACCCTCATTTGAAGCCACCTTTACACGCAAGACATGCCAAACTCAGGAACATCACGTGACCCCAACAAGACAATGGCAGATGGTTGTTTCAACGGGTCCACTATTTATCATTGTGGTCATGTGATTTTGCTGAAGTAGGCATGACCTTCACTTGCGCACAGTAGTTGGCCTTGTGTGAACTCTGCTTTCAGGTGGGTTCACACAAGGCCAGTTATGGCATGAAATCTTTGCCCCTGTGCTATTGTCCCTGTATGAACAGTTGAGACAATGTCGTTAGGACAGTGACAATGGAGTCCTTTTGGGACAACCGTTTTCCATAGTCCCATCTTGGTCACATGTTTTTTACGAAAGTAGCCGTGATCTTCTATTGCGCGCAATAGCTGGTGTTGTTTGAACTCACCATTAGACTTTCACCCAGGGGCAATTATTGCCTGCAAAAGGTGCCCTGTGACTCATACAAAATCTCTTCCAATTTAATGTCAAGGAAGCAATAAAACCGCTTTCAAACAAGGCCAACTATTGCGGACAATAGTAGGTCACGCCTATCTTAAGCAGATCATGTGACCCAATGGCAAGAATATTTGCCATCGCCCGATTGGAGTCACATGATTAGGCCTTTGTGACAATGCCTCATTGAAACAACGATTTGCCACTGCCCCAATAGTGATGTCTCAAATGTTCACATTAGGACGATACCAGGACAACAGCAGAAAGACATTTATTGCGCGCAATATGTAGCTACGCGCGAAAGCTTCTTAATTTGAAGAAAAAACGAAGTTGTCGCAGGAGTCTGCGCATATTTATGTTGTAGAATTAAGATGATCAATATTCCATTGGAGGTCACGTGATTTTTTATTACAGAAATAATTCCTGTCTAAATTGTATCCAGTATGTTAAGGAAATTACATTACCATGTGTGTGCGCACAAAAAATGAACATTAAAACTGCAATAAAAATATCCTTTGGTTAAACATAATATAAAAGGCGTTTTTTTTTTGTTTTTTTTTTTTTTCTCAAATCATAAAGTTATATCGATGGTTCATAAATGTCAGCACGAGGAGATAATATCTCGACACTATTGCTATTTCGCTGTTTTTCCTGATGAAAAGGATAAAAAAAAGAATAAAAAAAGAAAGGAGACGACATTCAAACAATTCTTTTTTTAATTCCTAAGGTATGGTTTGGGGGATTTTCTTTTCTTTCTTCATTAAGTTTTTACATTCATTTATATAAGAAAATGAAAATAAGTGCTTGCATTTATTAGCTTTTCATGACTGACATTCAAAGCGATGTGGCGAATTAAATATGATCCTTTTTTTTAATTTCAAAATAAAACTATGATTTTTTATCAATATTTTGATGGTAGGATGTGTATAAATTCGCTGTTTCCGAACTATCTAACATCACAATATGTTTCAAGAATTTTTTTTTGAGAACCATTTTAGATAAGCAGGGCAAATTAATAAATGAATACGAATTACTTCTTTTTTTATGGCAAGTAACTTTTCCGAAACTAGCACAGTTTCGGTTTCTATTTTAAGGAACATACATTTGTTCGCATGATGCACACATTGCTACAAAATGTTGCCTTTAACTGTTTGCCAACTGTTTTAACTGTGTTTAACTGTTACCAGTGGACACGCGTTCGTCTTTCCGGAAACGGAATGTAAACAGGAAGAGCGATAGCGCTGTTTCCGCCATCTATGTCTGTGCTAGAAAAAAGGTATGACGGCTGGCTCGCTGTGAGGGAGATTTATTTTATTGTTCTGTCTAGAGACCCTGATCACAGTAGTGTAGCTAGATTATGAGACAAACAAAAATTATATCATTTTTATTCGCTTTTAGACGTTACTTAGTAAGTTGATAGTCGGTACGTATATATTTATTTCACCTGCTAATCATATCTGTCTTTAAAAGTGATAAGAGTCCTAATTATTTTTTCAATTATATTTGGGATAATTATGCATTTTCGCCTCTTCTTGTTCACCTTTCTTGGTAGCTACGCCACTGCTGGACTTTAAAAGTTTGTTTATCATCATGATGATAAAGTGCAGCCCTGGTGATAAAGTATGTTTATCATCAGGGCTTGGATTGGATATGTGGATTTTTTTTTTTTTTTTTGGCGCCAGTGCCAATTCTGACCATACTGCGCCAACCTCATGGTATATATTCAAATTCTATTACTTTTGTAAATAAATTTATGATTAAATATGAAATTGTATTAATATATGTTTAAAATAATACTGAATATGTAAAATATACTGAATACAATAAAAAAAACCAGAAGTAAATGCTACATATATATTTTAGTTCAAATATTTTAGATGAAATGATAAAATCGAACAGCTTTTAAAAATTTAAAAACATTTTGATGAAGATGTTCGCTTAACAGCATTCGTATATCTAAAGATGAGCAATTAAAATAGCAGCTATAGTCGGGGCATTCGATCAAAATACGAGCAACAATTAAAGTTACTGAGCAACTTGAGCAAATAGGAGTTATTTTGCCTAATAAAAGATACCTATGAGTTAGGCGGGTGTGACCAATGCGGAGTCTGGTCAATTTGAAGTCGTACTCACTCACTGGGAGACAAGGCCACAATGAAATTTTGGGTTTTATAAAATAAAGTTTATTACTGACTCGATGATCCCATGACTCTTGCCACATTGAAAACAAGTGTCGCTCAAAAATAAGCCGTATGCCCCTGACTAAGACAGGTGCATACGGGGCAGTTGCCCCAGGCCCCTACATTAAAGGGCCCCCTAAATTGAAAAATGCCATAGACAAGTTCTATGCATGGTCATTCATTACTAAAGTAGTGGAACAGATAGGGGCCCCAAGGAAGTTTTTGCCCGCGCCCCAATTAGGCTAAGTCAATTTTGGGTTCCTTCATGAAAGGGCGGTCCTAAATCGAAAAATACCATAGACAAACTCTCTGCATGTTCCTTCATTTCTGAAGTTGTGAAACAGAAAGGGCCTCTAAAGAAGTTTTTGCCCCTGGCCCTAATGACGCTAAGTCGGGCTCTGTTTATCACATACAGAAGCTCCCGAATATCTGATTCGCGACTATCCGGCCTAGTTTTTGAGAAATTAGAAGCTGTAAGTTTTGATTCTTATTTTAGGGTTACCTTTACACATCTGTATATCATGTATCAGTTAAAAATGAAAGCAGTTTCAGTCAATTTTCTTAAGAACTAGACATACGTTTACGTTAATGTTTTGTTCATATTTCCAGCGTTTAAGTTGGCATTACAGAATTTATATTCAAATGCGAACAGTTTAAATCCTTTAATTTGCTTTGCTTTTTATCTTAAAAATTCTTGTAATGTGCAGTGCAGTATATAAACATGCATAAACTAGAACCATCTAATTTAACTCCACACGATACCGAAGACGACTTATATGCTGGGCCCGAATAAGTCCAATTGAGGCCCGGGGCAAGAATTTCTTTGGGGCCTCTTTTGCTTAACTATTTTATTAATCATAGAAAGAAATAGAGCTTATCTGTGATATTTTTCGATTTGGGGCCCCTTCTGATGTGGGGACCCAGGGCAACTGCCCCGTGTGCCCCTGCGTTAGTCAGGCCGTGCTTATATGATTTACAGAGATGTGGCAGCATTCAAAGCGGTTTGAGATGTATGGAAGGCTTAGCACTCAATAAGAAGCGAGGAAATACATATTATTAAGGTGGATTCACACGAGGCTAACTATTGCACCTAACGACCACACCTACTTCAGGAAAATCATGTCACCACAATGGGACAATGGCAAACGGTTGTCCCATCGGAACAACCGTTGGTCATTGTCCCAACGACGTTGACTCAACTGTTCATACGAGGACAATACAGGGACAGCAACACAGAGGCAATGATTGCGGGCAATAGTTAGCCTCTCGGGAACCCATCCTCACAGTGAGTTTTGATATAAAAACTTTATCTCCTGGTATTAGTGGACAAACAGGGTTTGACTTAATCTAATTGGCACCAGGGGCAAAAAATTCTTTGGGGGACCCCGTTCTCCCTCTGTTGACATTAGGATGGAATTCAGTTAAATTTTCGCAATTAGGATGGCTCAATTAAACAAATCAGAAGCACGTATTTTTGAAAGCGTATCACATTTTGCAATATGTAAAAATACAGGCTTTTGATTTATTTCATCGAGTTATCATAATTGCGAAAATTTTGCAGAAAACCAAGGATTTTACAATGTATATAATATATAATAATATGCGTTAACATGATAGAATAATGAAGAAGCTAACATAAAAATGACGGATTTTATGTTAGCTATTATGTTATTTTGTTTAAAAAAAGATCATTAAAGAAGGAAACTAAAATAAAAGTTCGATTCGATTTGGGGGGGAGCACTCTGATATGAGGGGGCAACTGCCCCATATGTCATTGCCTTAGTCAGACTCTTGGTATAAAGAAATGAGTTCACAGAAGTCCGGCTTTTTTATTATCCGGGCAATTCTTCAACCAGATTAAGCCGGATGCTCGGGAGTTTACAGTAACTATAACATTGTTTGAATTGAATTTCAGACCTCGTATTCTTCATTGATAGCTTATTAAATGTGTCTATTTTGCGTACAGGTCCATGGACTTGGAAGGGAAACCGTAGCCTGCTGATATCCTCTATCCTGGTCATGGTGTTCGCCATCTTGACGCTGGCCGCTGCGGCCGTCCTCAGACACCGGTCACGCCCCTTCCTCCTCTAGCTCCTCCCTTGGGGTTTCTGCGACTCCGAAATTATCGCATTTCTGATTCCTGTGGAGTAGACTAGTCAGGACTTATGGAAAAATGAACACAAAAATCATCACTTGCCTTGTTGAGTTACTACTGTTGAACATTTGTGAGAATATTTCAGTTTCGTAAGATGGTGTGAAAGGAAACAAAGCTGAAAGTGACAATTTTAGTCGTTGTATCAAGAAATTATAGTCAATTCTGCTCAAACAAGGCTTTTCTTTGATTGTCAAGAAATCAATTTAATAATTAAATTATCATTTGTGAGAGAAGCAATCAGTGGTGTACCGAGACTGAATGGCGCCCTGGTATAATGTGTTTACTTCGCCTCCTTACATTACCATTTGGTTAACGAGATAGCCAGGTATAGTACTGTCTTTCCACGACAAGAACTTTATCGATCGTCTATGTTTATGGATGGCGTTATAGAAACAGGTTACTGTAGGAAGAGTTCATTTCTCAGAGGTAGAAATTCATTCAAGTTTCTTACATTGGCACGTTTAATGCCAAACTGGTGATATTATGTATTATTGCATTTAATTTTTGAAAACAAATCCAAAAAAAAAAATCACAAAGATGAAAATTATTATGCACAGTGATTTTCACCTTTGGTGAAAGGTGAACTCTACAACATAATGCAAATTTTGCTTGCTTGTCATTTTAAAGTCTCCCCTTTCTTAAATCGAAAATGCATTTTAAAGGATGTTAAAATTTAAGAGACAAAAAAATTAAATAAGGAAATGTAGTTAATATTGACCAAAGATAAGATTAATAAAATATAAAAGTAGTAGGCTGAGCGAATATAAAATTCGTGCAACTGCGACTAAAGCGAGGAATGAGCAACAAGTTTTTTTTTTTTTTTTTTTTTTTTTTTTTTTATCGCTTCAGATTGGCGCCAAGAAAAAGAATAACCCCTTAGACTTCCGCCCGATTCCACCCACTCAAAATGGATCTTCCCTACCGAAGCCTTTTTCTATAGCACCCACCGTAAACATAGACGATTGTCTAGCAGAATTCTTGTGATGGACAGACAGTAATATGCTTTCACCGGTTCATCATATTTATTCTTTTCAAGTGACATAAACATAATAATGTTTCTCATTCTCTTGCTTTCCCTAAGAATGGTATACAGGAGGACATCTATACCCCAACCTTCATACAATCCCTCTGTCCTTTAATCTTTACACCACTCGTTGTAACAACATCAGCAGTTGTTTTCATTTTAAGAATACCTTTGACTTGTGTGTTTTTTTTTTTTTTTTTGATTGCTCAAAACTTTATTTGCAAATTTTAATCTGTGTGACATCATTATGTAAATGTCAGAAAAAAAAGATTAAATCAAATTGCTATTGAATCTTCAAATTCATTTTTGGTTTTACTCGGATGAATAAAAATTGATCTTTTTAGAAATTTTCGAGATAAACAAATAAAGCAATACTCTGTGTAACTATTCATCCGCATTATAATTCAATAAATAGATTGGTGTTTTTAAAGAAAAATAATGTAACAGAAAATATTTGTTGCTGTTGTCGTTTTCTATAGATAATAAGAAATTCAGATGTGTCCAAAAATCTTTAGGACAAGCGAGCCTCAGAGCCTGAAAGCTGTACAGAACATCTTCCCTCGAAAGAGGGCCAAAGATGGCAGCAGCAATGGCAGGGCAGTTGAAGATGTGACCTGGGCTTCATTGTGATGAGGGGTAATGCTTGCAAATGGAGTAGGATGTAGTACTGTTTGGTGTTATTTTCATGTCTTTAAAATAGCCTGTGCTGAGTCTTGCAATGATTGAAGAAAGGTGCCTGGGGCAATTATGATATGGAATGGAAAGTGTTTTGAAAGTTTGCTTAAAAAGTAACAGAAAATATTTATATGTAGTATTTGTTTGATCCAGTCTAACAGTCAAGCTATCTAGAACCTAGAAACAGCTTTCCAGAAAACAGATTATATTACATCTAAATGTGGTCAAATATTAAAAACTAGCTGGTATCCGGCGCGTTGCTGCCGCCGAAAAAAATATATTATATTAAGTGCAATCAATCAATAATTTGGCGATGTTTTATCAGAATAGGATGAAGGGTACGACAGCATATAAAATACGAACAAACAAATATTCCTTTTTATATATTAGATTTGTGTATTCTTTTAGAATTGTAAAACATGGTGTTCTTTCAGAATGGCAATGAAAGAAACTATTTATTGTATCTCGTGATTTGTTTCATATTCGTTCTGAATTCTCAAATTTAATTTTAGAAAATGTGATTCAAATATTTTATTTCGAAATTCATTAAATATAGAAAATATATTTATACCATAAAATCTTTCATACAGTTTTATCTTTCTTGTAGTTTAATCTTTCGTCAATATAGTTGATACGATAATTTTTGCAAATTAAGATGGTGCAAAATTATTTGTAACTACAATATTTTTGGTAGTTACTATGAAAATCGCTAAAATTTAATTAGAATTTAAAACCTTCAGAGTTGGGCTCCCCAAAATTTTCTCGTATATTCTGTAATAAAGTTGTTACCTCTGCGAAGGACAAGCATGACATTTGTGTTCAATAGCTATACAATATAAACTTTTAACTTGGGAGTCAGCATTTCTGCAGAATCTGTTGTCTCCACGGCCTGTTATTTGGAGATGAATCCTTAGTAAATAGATGCGGTTGAGATTCGATTTTTTTTTTTTTTAATTTTCGATAATTGCATTATCTCTATAACTATCCCGTAGATGTAAACAATAAGCTGACCAAGTTTCATCGGAATTAGATGAACGGTTTTAGAAAGTCAAACATTCATCTTTATTCATATATATTAATGCTTTTTCTTCAGCTGGATGTCTTAAAACTCATAATTAACCCTTAGCACTCCGATGTCTACTTTCAGGCACTATTCAATGCAGTGCATTATTTTGTAGTTTTATTTAATTATTTTCTTAAATTTCTAGAGGTAAAAAATACTTAAGAGTGTTGAAAATATGCAGATTAATTTTCCGGGAAAACTCAACTTTAAAAAAATTCATATATAATCATTTTTCGGAGCAATGAACAAGTCATCTTATTCGGCAAATATTTATGCATCGAATTAACTTTCGGAGCTCTAAGGATTGATTTTTCACATTCTTATTAACAATACAGACTCATAACCAAAAATTGCTACTACAATGTTAGATAAATAGAAAAAATCACTTTATTAGTTACTAGACGCCTTTGGCAACCAGCTGGTTCGCCATGAGTAATGCGTTCTAAAATGTTCAATTAAATCACATATTTATTAGCCAAAATTTAAGAAATAGTTAAAGTTAAAAGATTCAGTTATTAGTAGTTAAAGAGTTGGTAACTTTATTCGGAAAAACTGTTTGAGTTTAATGCTCTAATAATTTATCGATTATGCTTCCAAAATATTAAAAATGTTTTTTTCGGTGATATTGCCAAAATGTAAAATATGTTTTTTAAAGAAAGCGAAAAAGGCAAAAAATTATTGAATTAATGATACAGATATTGCAAACGATTATAGAAATATGCCATTAAGTTGGGATTTCAATGCATATCCTGTCTAAATTCAATCAGGTTTACTGTAAATAAAGATGATTTATGGAATTAATGATTTAGATATTGCAAACGATCATAGAATCCTTTGGCTTGCATTTATTTTTTTAGAAGATATCACATTTTATATTTATGTTATTTTATCCAGTCACGTGCTGAAAGTTGTATTTCTTTAGATTTGATTTGCGATGATAGTTGTGTTTTTTTATTTGTACTTCCGGCATTGTTTTATTTTATTTTATCCAGTCACGAGCTAAAAAAAAACATGGTTAAAATATTTCTTTAAAAATTCGTTAAAAATAGAGGCCTAAGTTATACATTAAAACCAGGGCTTCGAACCGGAACTGAACCGAAAACCGGAAAAAACCGTTATTTTGGTCGGAACGAAAACCGGAACTGAACCGAAAAAAATATCGGTTTATTTCGGTTCGATATATCTTTCAGTCATTTTGTTATTGTTACCAACTTATCAATATTTTCTAATTTAACGTCAACTTTATAATTATCATTACATGTATACTGCTTCTCGATTTCCTATTTTGATATTCACTAGTATTTTTCTGTTTCAGTTTCGCATGAAACTACTTGTAGAAGACATATTTAATTCAGTTGATTAAACTAGAAGTATAGATGATTTTTTAAGAAAAATATCGAGTTATATTTTATTTTTCACATCTCAGCATGCGATCATCCACGGATGTTTGTATAGACTGTTTAGATCAGGGAGGAATAAATAGACAGGAGAGGCCCTAAGTGACGTAGCATGAAGCATCTATCAAATCTTCTGCGCATCAAATTTATTCTCCGAGACAACAGAAGTAATCTCAGTGAAACCACGTTAGAAGATATATTAATAATTAGAGGCAATTTTCATATGTTAAATAAATAATATATTTTTTACATAATTATTGCAACGCCAAGTGCACGATGTGAGAGTCAAACGACGAATGTGGGTAATCATGAACGTAGTTGTCAAATGCGATTTTGATAATGGATAACAATGCCAATGCTCGCCGTCCTCTGCTCACCGCTCTTATCGTACCTGCTGTTTGTATCAATTCACATAGTGTACCAATTAAAAAAAGAATAAAATCTTCTAAATTTTGATAGAATTACATTTTTTGTTTATGATAGAATTATATTTTTAGTACAAATAAGAATATACATAAAATGAAATTATTCATTTGGAACTGAACCGAAAACCGTTATTTTTGGCGGAGCGAAAACTGGAACTGAACCGATATTAATTTTTTAGTTGAACCGGAACGAAAACCGGAACAAAAAAAATTACGGTTCGAAGCCCTGATTAAAACTTTGGAATCATTAGAAAGCTAATTTTTTTATCTTTAAATTGATGCAAAAATCATGTTTGTGCGATAATATGTTTGGAAGTTATAGCGGAAAAACATCGAAATTTCGCTTAAATTTTAATGAATTCAAATTCTAATTAAAAATTCGAAAAAAGGGCTCGGAGGTGCACATTCCCGACCTCCAAGGTATACATGTACCAAATTTGGTAGCTGTAGGTCCAACGGTCTGGCTTGTAGAGCGCCAACACACACACACACATTGAGCTTTATTATAAGTATAGATAATATTAGGTGAACAGAGAAATCGCATTTTGATTTCTTTCTGTCACAATGTTTGCTGAATAGAGAAGATCACATTTTGATCCTTTTTCTTTATAATGCTCAAAGTAATCTGACCAAACCCCAAACTCATTTGCAATTTAAAACAGAAGCAGATCATAAATCATTTTATTTTGAAGTCATCTCTTTACTAATATTCTCTCCATTCCTCTAAACCTTTTATTATTATTATTATTTCGGCACACTTTTAATAATTTCGAAATTTAGCCGCACACAAAGAGGAAGAAAAGTTTAAAAGTTGTTTACTTACCTATAATAGAGTGAGTGAAATAGCTTATGATAATAATTTTAAATGTAAAATAATACAATATATTATTATATGTACTACAAACACAACAGTAGATTTACTAAGGAATTAATTAGAAGGTAATAATAAGAATATTTTTAATGAGAAATTCGAGCTTGATGTTTTTTGATAATTTATATTTGGATGTAAAAATGACATTTCTACTCTCATATCGTCTTTTACATTTAACAGCCTCAGATATTTTTTTGTTTATATTTTGGGTAATACTTAAAATCCGAATTCACACAAATATGATGTAGAAAATTGTAATAATATTTTTAAAGTTTTTTTTTTTTTTGGCTATCATGGGATAATCACAAATAATCTTAATCGAAAATGAATTAACTGATTCTTTTGAATATTGTAAAATAAAATCTCGATTATTAGTAAGCGAAATTAGTTATTCCATTTCAAAGTTAATTCAAATACAGAAATATTCTTTAATCACAAATGGATTATGAACACAATCGAATTTCTTTATATATACGTAAATTTGAGAAATAATGAATAAATCTCTCATCAAATGTGGCAAAATAATCAAAAACAATTTTATGAATAGTTTTATTAAAGTCTTTTAGAACTGGCTCAAACTTTTCCAATTCCATTTTTTTTCATTTAAACAAACTTTACTCGCTATAAAAAAGCATTATAATCTTTGCTGTACACATTTCTGAAGTTAGGCGGCACAGTGGTTGAGAATCATTGCTCTAAACAAAAAAAAAATCAATTAATAACGTTTATTTGCTTAGATTAGCTTATGAATGAAACGACTTCAATAAAATTGAGATATCCGACAACGTTCAAAAAAAATTTTGAAATATTGGATTTTTTAAAAACTATTTATGGTTTTTAAATGTATTGTCAATTATAAACACTATAAATCCAAAAAAAAATTGGAAATATAATATATTTCAGGATATAGGAAAAATTTGTTAAATTTGAATGAAATTTAACCAAAATGGTAAACACTCTACACAAACTTAAAATGCGGCAATCCTATTTTTCTTCGTACACAAATTATAGAATATAATGATGAATGAAATGAACCAAAATCTGAAAAACTGTTAGAGATGCACAGAAGTTATAAATAAAAATATTAGTATATATACATTTTTTTCCATAAATTCACAGCTTAATTTTTCTAAAAGCATCTATAAATGAAAAAGTATTTCTCCAACAATAAAACTTTTGGTTCATTTCATTATCCATTTTATTTGATACACACGTTGAAATTTGTGTGTAAACACCGCTATTAATTTTTGAGATATCATATTAATGGTAGAGAATTTATATGAAAATCAAAGTTTTAGACAAATGATAAAGAAGAAGAAGTTAATGATAAATTTCAGCTGAAAAAATATGTGATTCCGGATGCTAGATCAGCCCTTCCTTTTCCTAGGAAAGATAAGCTGTTTTAGGAAGATACAAGTCTGAAAACTACACAAGAAATAATAATAATGTTAAAAAATCACCAGTGTGGTTGATTACCAGTGTTTTTAACGTAGTCGGATATCTTAAGAGAATTTATATTTATATAGCAGTATTTATATAGTAGTTTATTATATTTTTATAGTAGTATTTATTGTACA
>JAPMOQ010066716.1:197648-215897 GCA_026543055.1 Argiope trifasciata | reverse complement strand
TCATTAATTTATTAAACCGTCTTAAGTGGTAACTAAGCCCGTTGTTGTAAAGCGTAACATTAGTATTTTAATCATAATTTCAAGAAAATTTAAGTCATAAACAGAATTTTTAAATTAAAAAAAAATTCTTTTTTTTTTTTTTTTTTTTAAGACTGATTCTTTTACAAACACAAATCCATCAGAGTAGGTAGTCTCCCCAAAACTTTCTCACACAAAAACCCACTATGGAAGGAGGTCTCCAACAAACTTTCTCGTATTCTCTCGAACAAAAATTTTACAGAGAACGCCTTGCATGGAATTGACTTACAATAGCTAAAAAATATTAACCTATGGCATGAATTTAGCATTTTAACTGAATTTATAGCGTACCCCTGGTGAGTCGTTTTGCGATTAATGCTTGGCATTAATAGCATTCGAAAGTCGAATTTTGTGCTCCAGAAGCATTTTTCCAACCAAATGAAACAAATTTTTCGCAAAACTCGTAGACACATAGTCCCATTTCAAATTTGATACATTTAAGTCATTGTCGTTTGAATTACCGCGTTTATGTGCATCTGATAATATAAACCGACAGAAGATCAACCGCTAGTTTAATCCAGCTCAAAATCTGACAGGTGTCTACATAAGATTTTTATCTTCCTCTGTTTGCTTTGATGTTATCGTGTACAACTTATATACAGACTTCCTATGAATGATTTTTTTTTCAAAACTATTGTAAAGATCGTATGGTAAATTTCATTAGTCTAGTTTAAAGCGTCTGTTTTTTTAGTCATCTTTGCCGCAGACAGACATTTTCCAAAAATGTATTTTTTGGAATCAAGAATGTCTGAAGTGTGGAAGATTAAAATCTCGAATTCGAATTGTTTGACGATTGCTCTATTTTATTACTTGGAGTACGAGAAAATAAAAAGGGATATTTCTTTTAATTATTTTCCAAAAAAAAAAAAAAAAAAAAAAAAGAGTAAAGTATCTCGACATACCACGTATTTAAATTAGATTTTTAGTAAAAAAACTTATTACATCAATTTTATTGAATTTAGAAAGAAACAGATATAAGAAAAATAATAAAACTTAGGTAGTTTCTAAACGAAGATACATTTTTAGGTTAGTGGACATTTAAAAATAAGCTCTACATAAGATAGCAACCTAAAAAAAGGTTTAAATTTAAAAAAAGGTTTGTACATGAGTTATCTAATTATACAAGCGCGTATCTATACATAACGTACAGAGCTATAATGACATATTTACATCAAAATATTAATATGATCCACAGAAATATCAGCTTTCAAGGCATTTCTTAACAAATTTTTCATTTTAGAAAAAGAGAAAATATCCATTTGCTAAATTACAATATGTTTACCAAAAAGTGAAAATCTCATACATTAAAATAACATTGGTTCATTAATCTGAAGAGGAAAAACTAAAACACAATTTAAATTTTAGACTAAAAAATCTTTTTTTTTTTTTTTTTGCATATTTTCTATTAAAAAAACTTACGAAGAAATTCAAATTTATCAACTTTGTTCAAATATTGGCCTTACTATGGATTGTGATGTATGTTACAAGCTAAAATATAACTTATATCTGATTTCTCTTTCTCAGTCACATTTTTCTTACTAAAAATAATATTTTGTACTGAAAAAACCTTGAAAAAAAAGTTCATATTTCTGAATAGTTTTTCTTTTAATTCGAAGGAAGATAAGAGCACTTTTTATTATGGAATGTTTTACAAAACATACAGCATATATATTACAAGGAAATGTAGAAAAGTTCTAAAAAAAAAAGAATAAATTAGCATAAGAAGACATACATTACCATAATATTTAAAAATGCTGTGCAAAAAAAAAAAAAAAAATGTTTAGAAATCTTTCCCTTTCAAAAAAATTTGCACAATTTTAGCTTTTAAATTTATACTAGTGGTTAATTTTACATATTTAGCTCACTGATAACGATAGCCATTTTTTGCATTTTTTAATTCACAACAAATATGAATATTTAAACTGATAACGATAGTACTGGATCTTACAAAAATGAAAAATTGCCATATTGAATGCACAACATTGTAACTTTTAAACGATTACTAATTTCAAAGATTGCTAAAAAAATTCTTAAAAAAGCTTTACATTTTTTTTAAAGCAGTGAGCCACACGCATTAATACCAAAAGAAAAGCGAATTAATCGTTTACTATTATTACTATTACGGTTGTAAAACAAATTTTTAAAAGCTTTTCATCTTACCAAGTGGTTCTCCGAAATAAGACATCTTACTGCAAACCACGGTTTTTATTTTTGTATAACTGGCGAAATTCTCAGTTGAAATGGAAATACCACTTGAAGATTCATACGCTAGACTCCAATATCCTTAGTCGGATCCAACTCAACCAATCAGTTGCAAGATAATTCTAGTTCTCTTAGAAGTCCGCGTATTTTCACTAGTCTACTGGAAATCTCCAGCTGTTAGCGCGGACATGGTCCAGTTAAAACTTTCGACAAAGCCCTGAGTCCCACTAATTCTTGGGGACGTCCCATTGTGAAATGTGGGAGAGTGACCAGGTTGGGGTCAGGTACAAAGGAAGCCATGCAGGATTTGGTACTTACCAACATTGGTTCAAAATTAAGGTAGAATTCCGATGGTAAAAATGTTTGTTGCCTTTTACAGGTTTGAATCTGAAAGAAGGCGAACTTCAGGCAATAATGAAATATTCCAAATAGACACGGCACGACTTAGCCTAAATGGGGCATGGGTAAAAAAATTCTTTGCAAACTCTGCTTTATTAATTTAGTAATGAAAAACCGAACTTTATGGGGGTATTTAAATGTTTCACCTTATTATCACTAGAAAGACGGAGACTTTGTGTATACCTATATTGACTCAAAGCAGTCAAAATGACTGCATTGTGAAAGAATAACTAATGTGTAAAGAAACTTGTTTAAAATATTTTTTAATATTTCTTATACTATTTACAGTCATATAGCAAGTTATAAGTATTAGCAATAAAATTTTTTTACATCATTTGGAACAAAAAATAATTTATTCATTATTTGTATATTTTAAGCAAATGTAAGTTGAAATCTTTTTTATTTGTACATCTTCCGCAAACATACTTCTGACATTTTTCACGTATATTATTTGTTTTGTTTTGTTTTTTGTTGCAAAGTCGTACTTGACAAAATTTTCGTTTGTTAGAATATGTTGTATTTGGTGTTAGTGGGTCCTCATTTTCTGATGACTTTTTCTGTCTTGAAAAGATTCGAATGACAAGTAACGAACAAGTGACGGTAATCAAAAAATATATAAACTGTTATACGAAATCGGAGGGATTTCATATAATCAGATTGGCTCCGATTTCATACAAGAAATTTATCAATTCAATAATAAAAGTCATTAGATTATTTGAAATTTTCCAAGTAGTCGAAATGACTGCTTTTAGGCAATACAGGTATAACACACACATATATGCCGCAAATGAAAGAGGGGAGAGGCAACTACAATGATTAACAAACGCATTTGTAAAGTCACAAAATTCTGAGAAGCTGTGTCATTGTATACACAACTGTTTTTCTAACTGAAATTGAAAAGCAGTCAAAATGACTGCCTTAGGCAATCTAGTGTTATATATAACACTAGCCGCCTTTGGCGACCAGCTGGTTCGCCATGTGTAAAGCGTTCTAAAATTTTCGATTAAATCACATATTCATTAGCCTTGAAGTCATTCCGGGCATTAATTGACCTGAAATTAATATTTTCTTTAAGATGATGGACGGAAAGTCCTTCTAAAAGTACACCTTTTCCTAATAATATTCTTTAATTTTATAAATCAGTCAGTTTTAACCATCGGTTATGCTTCCAAAATATTAAAAAAAATTTCGACGATGTTGCCAAAATAATAATTGTGTGTTTTTAAAAAAAGCGAGAAAGGGAAAAAAAAGTATTAAATTAATGATACAAATATTGCAAACGATTACATAAATATGCCATTAAGTCTGGATTTCAATGCATATCCTGTCTAAATTCAATCAGGTTTATTGTAAATAAAGATGATTTATGGAATAAAATGATTTAGATATTGCAAACAATTAAAGAAACCTTTGCTTTGCATTTATTTTTTTTTTAGAAAATATCACATTTTATGTTTCTTTTATTTTATCCAGTCACGTGCTGAAAGTTGTATTGCTTTAGATTTATTTGCGATAATAATTTTTTTTTATTTGAACTTCCGGCATTCTTTTATTTTATCTAGTCACGTGCTAAAAAAACATGGTTAAAATATTTCTTTAAAAATTCGTTAAAAATAGAAGCTTAAGTTATACATTAAAATACTGATACCATTAGAAGGCTAATTTTTTAATCTTTAAATTAATGTAAAAATCATGTTTATGCGATCATATTTTCGGAAGTTATAGCGGAAAAACGTCGAAATTTCGCTTAAATTCTAATTAATTCAAATTCTAATTAATTCAAATTCTAATTTAAAATTCGAAAAAAGGGCTCAGAGGTGCACATTCTGCACCTCCAAGGTATACATGTACCGAATTTGGTAGCTGTAGGTCCAACGGTCTGGCCTGTAGAGCGCCAACACACACACACACACACACACACACATTGAGCTTTATTATATGTATAGAAGAAAATTGACTAGAACCTAAAATAGCTATATGGTCAGAAGAAAGATTCATTCTGTCCGTTTTATTAATTTTTATGGAAACGTAAAATAAACTTTCTACTCAATTTGGGGGGCCCTTGCTTTAGACAGGCTTTTTGCAAATAAAAATATCCAGAAATAAATGACAAATAAAAAAATTATACAAAAAAGGTTAGATATTAAAAATATTGTGAAATTATTGGAGATGAAATTGGTATATCTAAAGAATGACAAAACCAAAAAAATTGAAAATTGTTTGTTTCCCCCCTGTGAAAAAAAAAATCTGCTATGTTTGTATATCTTTTAAATAGATTTGACCGAAGCAAAAAGACAACAAAACTATCTTATTAATATTTATCAAATAACAAAATAAATATATTTGGCGAATTAGTTGAATTTCTGTTAACACATTTGTAGCCTTAAATTTTTGTCAGAAAATTGTATTTTTGCAAGAGAGATGCCAAAATTAGGGAGCGAAAACGGATGATTAAAAATTTTTTATTTTGCGGTTGATTAAATATGCTTAAAAGTGCTTATATCAAGTCTCACGATTAAGGATACCAATCAAGTTTTATTTTTTCTTTGATTCTTTTAAAAACTTACGCTTCTCAGCATCATTTTTTTTTAAAAATAAATCATGGTGATATAATTCAAGCAATAAATTAAAGAAAAATGTTTTAAAAAATCCTAATATAAATAGTATTAATTTTTCTCCGATTCTTTTAAAAACTTACGCTTCTTAGCATGATTTTTTTAAAATCATGGTGATATAATTCATGCTATAGATTAAAAGAAAAATATTTTTTTTTTTAAATCCTAATATAAATAGTATAAATAACTTAAAAAAACAGTATGATGGAAATATCCTTCATGAAAATTTACATGTTAAGCTCAGTACAAAATCCTTAACATCCACAATTTAAATTTTTAAACTCATTAATCGAATTTTTTAACTCACTAACTCGAATTTATTAGCAAATAAATCTCGAGATTAGTTATAAAAAAATATACAGGATATCGCACGTTTCTTCTTACAACAACAAATCGCGAAATGACAAGTTTAAATCCGCTATAACGATGGTGACTTTCTTTTCCCCACTGCAGTTACATTCCTTATTACGCAATAGCCGTGGTAAAAACATTCACAGCAACGACCAATTTAGTACACACCTGTTTTGAATACAATTTTTCGTTAACTAAATGTTGTGATGGAAATTCATTCATCTCATGCAAAGAAGGGTCAAGTTTTAAAAATCAATTTAAATATTCAAAGGATTTTTTTTTAAATTTTTAATTTATAACAATAAGATTTCTATACAAATTTCATTTTATTAAATAGACAAAAGTATGCGATTCACAATTTTTGCAATTTCAAAATATTTGTCTAGTTCTATGCTGCAAAATTTCTAAAAATCGTAAAGGTGTGCATTCTTGAAATCATGAAATCAATACTCATAGATTTCAATATCTTTACAGAACGAAAAAAAAAAGTAAAGTGGCATAAGCCACGACTTAATAATGATAAAAATAAGACAAATTTTCAAATAAATTTATAATTTTAGACAAAGAAAGAATTTCAAAAATAGTTTTATTTCGCATCATAAAATACAATTCGTTTTTTGATAGCCATGTCTATGAACTTCAAAGAATTTTATTTCTCAGACAGATAGTACATAATAGTGGAAAAAAGTTTCTTAAATACCCAAATGCAAACACATAGAAAGGAAGAATAAATAAAATAATTTGCAATAATTCGAAAAAAAAATTAGAAAAAAATCTACAAATAAAATGTTTTTTAAATAATGTATAGCATCTCTTCTTTCACGTTTCATTTCGCAATTATTTAGCAGAAATCAAAACAAATAAGCAAAAACGATGAACAAATATAAAATAAAATTATTCTCTACATACTTCTAAAGAATAAAAACTTTATTTATACATTCTTATACTACCTGGGGATAAAAAAAGTTCTTAAAACTGAAAAGAAATCGCCAGTTGGAAAAAAAAAATTATTTGCTTGCCGCTAATCCAGGATAGACAGTCTGGACAAATTTTCAGATAACGGCTAGACAGACCTCAAGTTATCCCCTTCCAACGGAGATCTGTCAAAAAAAGAAAGCGGTTCTTTTTGTCAAGTTATTAGAAAATAAATCGGTCTTTTATTTGACCAAAAGGGATAAACCATTTTTCTTTCCTTTCGGTAGCAACGACTCCAGCCACTAGACATCGAGAGATACAATCGAACGAGATAGCGGAATTATCTACCGGATTATCAGAACAGCTGATAGATAAGCTCTGAGAGAAGAGTGAAATTCTAATGTAGTCATGTATATACATGTTTTTGTTTTCCTCTTTTCTTGTTCACATAGCCCCAGAGTTTGGCACATTGAATTTACACTATTTACCAAAAAATATTTTTTTCACTAAAAGAACTTCGACTCATAATTCAAATGAATCCTTCATTTTTTCCTCGTCTAGTAAGAGTTGAATTAATGCAAAATATACAATTACGAAAAGGATATCACTTTAACTAAATGAAAAGAAAACTTTAGAAAATATCTTGTCATGCATTAGATGTAATTAAAGTTCTTAAAATATATTTTAAAAAAATAATAGAATTAAAATAATAACCATAATCTATTCACAGCTTAAAATTACTTATTATATACTGTATATTATTCATCATCATCTTGCTTCTCTGTGAAGTAATAAATTGAAATCATTAAATTTCGCATTTCTTATACAAACGTCACAAATGACAAAAGATTAAAGTTTAATTTAATAACACAAAATGCTGCAAAACGAATTTAAAATATTTTACACATCAATTAGTTGCGATAAAAAGCAAGTGTAAGCACTATTTTTGAAGCATATGTAAACAAATTTAAATAATTTAAAGCAGCGATATTAAAACGATGAAACTTTAGCAAGTAATTAAAAATTTACAAATTATATAATATATTAAAATCATAAATGAGTGGCATTAAAAATTTTAATTTTTAACGTATAAAAGTTTAAATGATTCTAAAGATTAAATCAACAAACTGAAAACGATTTTGTAATCAAATATCATTTTAAAACGCAATATTAACTGAAAACGATTTTGTGATCAAATATCATTTTAAAACGCAATATTACACAGAATGTTATGTTTTTATTAAATGCAACAGTTTGCTATTTATAAATCCTCTGAGTAAACATATTCAGAAAGTGTATACAGGACAATTACAATACTAAAAATGAAGAATACGAGAGAAACTACAAAAGAATGCAGCTGCACAATGTTATCAGATCCTATTTCAAAGAAGTAAAGTTATTTTTATACACACATTTGCTAAGAAAGCGCCGGACTTTGACTTCAAGGTTCAAGACGCCAAGTTATTAAATTTTTTTCCTTCGAAAACAATCGAAAAGAAACTTTTTTTTTTCTTTTTATTGCAAAATAGTTTTTAAGTGCATGCTGAGGAAAAGATATTTAAGCTTTGTGTTCCGCTAGAAGCATATAAAAGGAATTCTTACATTCTTATTTTCAAATAACCCACTAATACTTTCTTGAAATTCGATACGGTACAAAACTAAATTTTTGAAAAAGAATATTATATATATATATATATATGTATATATATATATATATATAATTATAAGGAAGATTATTTTCCAAATAAGAAGGCATCAGTTTAATAAAAATGAAAAATGTTATTAATTTTTTATTAAAACAAAAGAAATGATGATACAAACGATTATATATTTTTTAATCATTTTTGTTTAATTAAATACAAAATTGTCATTTATTTTATTTTGTTCATGATAATTTTTCTGGCGATAAGATAATTTTAAAAATGATAAATATATATGCATATTTACTGTGTGTTTGTTCTTTCTCTTGCGAAAATTTTATATTACTATATTATATATAGTTAAATATATTTTGCTTTATCAATTATAAAAGTATTTTCAAAACGAATAGTTAATTCGAAAGTGCGATTTAAATCAATACATTTTCGATGCAACCAATCTTGTATGCAAATATGCATACGGTAAGTTAAATGTATAACGATGTACGTTTGAACCAAAATCACAAAAATGGGAATTACACTACACTTCCGGTTACACTGTTTCTCCTCCAACGTACATACAATCTACTTTCTAACAGATCCTTTCCCGCATTCCCCTCAGGAAGTGCAATGCCAGGTGAAAAAAGAACGTTAAAGGAGGGGGTCAAAACAGACAATGATAAGCCATATGTGGAAATTTGGCGCCCCTGAACGACAGTACCCAAGGAACTTCTCAATAAATACAATCGCTAACCGGAGTACTTGAACTTTCAAAAATAGTTCGCCATTTTCCGATATTTTCCGTTCAGCACAAATGTTTCACTAAATAACAAAAAATACCATTTTTTTAAATTTAAAAAAAACTCCTTAAATATGTAGGTAATTTTAATCATAATTCTAGCAAATATAATTTTTTTAATTTATTTCTTCGATAACGAGTCAAAGTACTTTGTTAAAATAATCAAATAATTACGTTAAAAGGAAAAAACCCACATTTATGTGATCGTAAAAGCTCGAATTCTAACTTTTCAACAGAGTTTGCAAATTCAAACAAGAAGAAAAAAAAAATAAATCTGAATACTAAATAAAAATTTTAAAAACCTAATAGTTTAATTAAAATTTTCTAACAAGCCATCTTTTATTTCAAGTAAAAAAATTCAGTATTATCGACTTTTAAAAAGTTACTTCGAAAATGGAAAAAGTAACACAAATATACACCGCATCAAAATACAGGGTAAAAAAATGTTTTTATAAACTAAATGAGTTAATTTACATTTAAAAAAAAATTTCAGCAGTGTTCCAATTTAAAAAATTTATTTATTTGAAAAAATGAGAAGTTTGAATCCAAATTATAAGTTAATTGTTATAAAAAAAAATACTGAAAAAAATAACAAATAAAAGAGCTTTCAGCAGTTAATTTCGCTAAATAAGTTTTCAAAACTTTTCACTAAAAACATTAAATGAAGGATTATTTCTACAGAATCTCAATCATTTTTTTAGAATGTTAATTACACAGAACTGGAGTTTATCGTTTGCAGAATAATAATGATGAGTTCAACAATATTTCTGTTGCCATCCGTAAAAATTCATTCTCTCTCTAAAATAAACATTTTTAACAAACGATTTAATTTCTTAACAGAAATTTTTTTACTAAGTCGAATAAAATTCGGTCGAGGATTTAATCGTCTGACCAAAATACTCGAGCGAGATTTTAAAAGTAAATCATGCTTAATCTCAAAAACTTATCGCGTTAAAATCCTAAACGTGAAACAAACTTAAGATTAAGAGAGCAGTAGGTCGAAAGAGAAAGGAAATTTGCGGTCAAAGTAAGTACTGATTACAACCGGACTAACCCAATTGTCTTATCTAACGGAAAGTACAGCCGAAAAACGCCACCACCTCGTTCCAATTTGCATTTTTAGCTACTGCAATCGCATACAATCAGAATTCATCTTTAATACAAGGCTTTCTAAAACTTGATCCACTAGTGACCTCATTATTTAATTCAAAATTTGTAACAATATAAACTAGATTTAAAAAAAAGAACATGTAAATGAAGCATTAAATAACGAAATATGTATTAAATTTAAAGATATTTAAATCAAAAGTTTAAAGTTTTTACCCAAGACGATTTTCCAACAAATTGTTAGTTGCAGATAAAGAAGTACTTCACTTGATGTAGGCGTTATGAAAGTTAAAAATTAAAACGGAGTATACACATTTACAGTTTTTAAAAATGAACATTTAATGAGAATATTAGGGTGTCAATCAAATATACGAGAAATTAAAAATCGTGATGTCAGAAGTTTAACAAGCACAAATTTTCACTCTTAATTCATTCCAATACTGGATTTTTTTTAGCCATTTCGTTACAATAAAATTTAAATTTCAACTCAGCATAGTTTGGTCTAACTAATAATAACTAATTAATAACCAATTTTTTTATGTAACTAATTAATTTATAAAATAATTTAAAATTTCTGTTGAGGTATAAAACTTCAAATTTTCAATGAAAGATCTTTTAAAAAAAATGCTTGCCAATACCATGTTTAGCTTTTTATAGTACCATATTTGGGCAAATTATGCCATTTCCCATGATGCTACAGTCACACAAAGAAAGTAATTACGCGCGTCATTTTATGAATGTACACTGCCTTATATCTGTTTTCAAACGTCATATTTTACTATTATTATTATTATTTGCAAGATATGTAACGGATACTAAATAATTCAACTGACTTGTTTAAAGAGTATTACATGTGAATATATGGACCGATTAAAAAAATATATAGGGTAGGGTGTATGCTAATTCTGGTAGAAAAAGATTTAGTAAAAAAGATACAAATGCAGAAAAGGATAAAATGGAAAAATTGGGACTAGATCTTATCCAGATAATGCGTTAATTGATAATCGTAAGCAACAAATTTCGTGGACCTAGGATATTGGACAAAATTTCTCAGATAATCGCAAATAATAGAATTGTGTGGTTAATCAGCAAAATGAACTGAAAAAGGTCTTTGAATAAATTTTGGATGCATAAGTACGCCCATACATATAATTTAACTAATGGTAGAATCCTGGTAGAAGTCTTAATAGCAAAAATAATTCGTTTATTTTTTAACAGAAAAAATATATTCATTTATATGTAGCATCTTTTTTTTAAATTTATTATTCTGTGCAAAATCTTAATCGATTAAAAAGATTAAGATTTGCTTCGCTTAGTTACTGGGAACCTTCATTATCGATATGGATAGCTAGAGTTGCTATGTTTGAAATTCTAGTATTTTAGTAATTCGGAACCAGTGATTCAAAAGTTGAATAGCCTACATATTCTATAAAAATTTCATCACTGACAAAAGTATTACTGCTGATATAAATCTCATTAAAAAAAGGGGGAGATGTGCCGTGTTTCTTTGCATTTCCGTATTCCAGTATCCAGACGAATCAATTGTACAAATAGCCATGAAATTTGTCACCAGTAGAACGCAACAATGATTCAATACAATCGAAATTCAAATTTTATAATATATTATTGAAACATTAAATATTTTGCGTTGTTCTAGCCAAATTCCGGCATCTATTTGTTTGTATATTCGTACTATTTTTTCAGGCAAGCAACAAAAATAAACAAAAAGCTTCAAGAAAACATTGGATATAGTAAACAATTATCATTCGAATTATTATTTATTTTTTTACATTTATTAAATATTGAGAACTTAAAAAAATAATAAAAAAGAAATATAAATAAAATTTTCATTTCCTGTAATCTTAATGCCTTAGAGCTTGTCACATGTTCTTTTAATTTTGGCTAAGATCCAAATGAGAACTAATGCTTTAAGAGTCCTGAAAATTATTTTTATACAGTTGAAACTAACAGAATCGTTTGCTACAAACCTTCTGATTTCTATGCATTTCGCTTATGTATCAGCGTGCAAACGATTTCAGACATTTATTCTGTTTTATATAGTTTGCAGTCCATTATTTTTTTTTATATCAAACAAATATTAAAAAATTAATGCTATTTTTTTCTTATTATTTTATTTAATTTATATAAAATTTTATTTAAATTTATACTATTACGGTTTTTATTCATCTGACATTCAACGACATAAATTTAAATGTGGTGATGTTTCTGGTGTCATATTCTTCCTCTAACAATAGCTTCATATTAGAATTTTCATTTTAAATCAGTGCTGTTACAAGTTCAAAAGTGGATGCGAATTAAATCTATCATTATACGAATCGACCTCATTTAGGGTAACGGCCGATGGCTTAAGAAACTTTGATCTCGGTCCTTTCGAATTCAATGTGGACAGATTCGCGGTACTAACGACTCCCGTGAAAGGATTCAAAACAGTCACGAAATAGTTCAACGGAACGCGCACGCATGGGAGAAAAGAGGGTGCGACAACCTCTGGAAAGTGTATCAACTTAAAGCTTTCCACAAATCGCGTTCAATATCGAAATACCAAGGACGGATTTAAGTTTAGACGCTAAGTGAATGGGGACATTTTTTTCCCCCTTTCTCAAAACTCTTCCAATTTAAGACAATGTCAGAATCAGAAAAATGTTCTTAGTTTAACCAAGTTTATATATTTTGTTTTATATTTGACTTTCAGTATTTTTTCCCAATTAAATGTAGAAGCTGAATTTATTCTGAATGGAGAGAAAAATCTTGGTTAATAGCAACTTTTCATTCTGGTTTCGTCCATTCTGGTATTGTAAATCATAATATTGTAGCCAGTAAGATAATCATACAAAATCATGCAAACGGTAAAAATAACTAAAAATTAAACTAAGCATTTTTTTTATAAAAAAATTAAGCCTCACAAATTAAAAGCTCTTTTTCATAATTTTTCCCCGACGTTAACATTATTATTTACTTAAGTATTATATAAATTATAATTATTAAAAATTGAGAGATGCACATAATTTATTCAAGTGTTCTTTGGATTTTGCAATGTATGCATTTTTTAAAATTATTATTATTACCATAATTATCATACTATTTTTCATATATTGTAAAGATATTTTCACATATCAATCATTACCTAAATTAATCATCTTTAACAAAAATAAATCGATGAAACTCTATACAACACATAAAAAATATGGAATTTAAACTACTGATTTCCTTATTAGCAATACAATACATTCTGAAAGAAATAAAACAACGGACTCTCATATAAAGTGCTCTTGTATTATGCAAATTCGTATATTGCATCGAGAAAAACCGTGACTGCTCTCTTCTAACACGATAAATAATCTCAAATAAACCATGTTTTCTCCCCCTCCCCATCCATTTGTAGATTTATCTATTGTTTACATAGATATATACATGTTTACAAAAAATTACATATAAATTGTTTACATACAACAATATTTAGATATTGTTTACATATAATTTACCTATTGTTATATATTACATGAAATTACATACAAATCACATTTTTTAGCGTAACGTCACACTATGTAATATGGGAAGTCGCAAATTAGAAATGCGTTTAAACTTATTAATAAATGTGCTCAATAGTACATACTCCATATAACGCCATTTCCTATCATCCCATCCACCCGTCTTTACTTTCCTCAACCCACTGTAAGGGGTTAGAATTGGGGGAGGGGTGTTTAACTCCTTAATTTAACTCGTTTTGTGTCACAGTACCATTTGGGGGAGAAAAAAGTTGCCCTCTGACTAAAGAGAAAGACAGAGTAGTACTTAAACGCTAATAGCAATGAATTTCTACAATTGAAATCTTGTTCAAAGATTTGAGAAAATCTATTAATAACGAATAAAATATCGGAACTGCCGTAAAATAGTTTTATGCTGCAAAGATATCTAAAAAAAATATTTTCTCACAATTTTTTTTAAAAAAGGAGGATTTAAAAAAAGGTTTCTTAGAAAATTCATTGCACTCTTAAGAGTTCAATGACCTTTCTAGGCTTATTTTCACCTTAATTTTTAACTTATCGTTGTAAAATTACTATCACAATGGTAAATGAAATTTAATCTAACACATTGAAAATTAGTTCATCAATTTAAAAAAAAATAAACAAGGAATTTACTATTTCATTATTTTAGCATATATGAATTCAAACATGATTTTTTCCTTCATTAACTTTTCTACCAAATATTTGAATGTTATAGTGTATTTAATATGATTTATTCAATGGAATTTCAATATATGTTTTTTAAAAAAGTTGCTTAAATTTTGTGATGAAACATTTCAATAAATACAGTATGAAAAAAAATCCAACCTCATTTATTTTACATAGCTATAAAAATATAAAATTTCACATTTTGACGAGAAAATTCATCTTATTATGAAAAATTAATTTTTTTAAAGAAATTTCCAAACCTTAAATACACATTTAATTAAAATTATAACAAGATCCTTTTGTTTTGTTTTTAAAAAAAACATTTATTCCCTTTCACATAATTTAAGTCATGTTCAAATCCCCATAAATCCTTTTTCCTCACCAAATTCATTAAAAAAACAATAGCCAAAAAAAACCCCTACTGTCTTAAAGAATTCAATAAAAGTCAACGCAACAACCACCGAGCGCGGAAAGTTCAAACACCTTTTTCTTCCACCTCAAAACAAAACAAGGTGATAAAATGTCGCCAAACTCTCACCACTTTGGCTACCAAATATTCCCGAGCAAACGAAGAGAAAAACAGCGTGTAGGGCGAAAGAATGATAAACAAGCAGATGGAAAAGTGAAGAGAAGGAGCGAGAGACCATTGACCTGGGGCCATTCACCCACCGCCGCTCGATCGTTTCACTCGGCTGGACTTGAGCCATCTGTACACATTTAACTCTTCGCTCTCGCGGGTCAAACTAACTCAGATATCAAACCAGGTGAATCCGCGCCTCATTCAAGGCTCGGTGGCAATTAGGAGCGAAATTTGGCGAGGTTCGCTGAATCCGGAGAGCGCCTCAGGTTGGATGACAGGACGGGCGCCTTATCGGATAATTGGGAACGATTATTTTAGACACTGGGGGTAGATCACAATAGCTAAATACGAACAACGGTGGTTTTTTCTTTTTTTCCCCTTTTTCTCCTAAACGTTTCATTGAAATAAACTGAAACCTTATACATAAACTCACAAAATCAGCAAAGTAAGAAGGAATACATAATCAAAATTACAACAAATAGAAAAAGAATACGGTATTCCTTGTATAAATTACGTTGTATTCCTTCTTACTTAGCTGATTTTGACTATGTTGTATTCCTTCTTACATAGCTGATTTTGACTATGTTGTATTCCTTCTTACTTAGCTGATTTTGACTATGTTGTATTCCTTCTTACTTAGCTGATTTTGACTATGTTGTATTCCTTCTTACTTAGCTGATTTTGATTATGTTGTATTCCTTCTTACTTGGCTTATTTTGTTAATTCATTTAGATTCATCTGTATTTTAGAAGTAGCTGCATTTGCGCTCACTAAATACAATCACAGGTTTTTAATTTTAAAACTTGTTTGAATCCGAAATTATTCTTAGTTTCGATTCTAATTTTTAGTTCCATTTCCGTAATTAGTTTCGTTTTAGTTCCGTTTACTTAATTATATTAATTTAGATTTTATCTTTGTGAAATTTTTGTTGTTTAATTTAGATTCCGACATAATTAGTTTCAGTTTAATGTTCGATGACTCTGAAAATGGATTTTAATTATTTAAGGCTTTTATGGTTGTTTACATTATATATTATTATTATTATAACTTTATTTAGACTAACTCATTAACTACTTTAAAAATCAAATAAGTTACATATGTATTTAAAAAAAAAAAACTGTAACAGTATAATTATACACAAACTTTTTTTTTTTTTTTGAACAAGAGTACTGTTCAGCAATGGATTGTAAAACCCTTCGAGCTTTTGCGCATGCTTTAGGTTGGGTTTAATTCGTCAAAATAGGGGTGAAAGGAAAGATGAAATGGTATCTAATAGGGAAAATCCAAGGTCAAAGGGACTATTGGAATTGCACTCATCGTTCCGCGTTTCACACTTTAATGAGATGGAGTCGTCAAAATGTGGACGTTTCAGAATCCGTGGTATATATATAGTTCTAAAATGATCGATAAAAAAAAAGACTAAATAGGTAACAGATCGTTAGTATAACATTTAAATTACATATTTATAAGAGATATTTCCGAATATAAAAAAAAAACGAAAAACATATTGGTTCGAATATGATAAATTTCAAATTTGTTGTAAAAAAAAAAACGAAGCACAGAATACTCTTTCAGCTGCATTGACTGATATATATAGAATGAAACTAAACTGTCTGGTGCACCAAATGTATTTTGGGCACACAGCGATGAACGTAAAATTCCAAATGAGGAGCATGACAACTAATGGGTTAAAATTAAAACCCAATATTTGCAGAGCCGCTGGAATTGTAAAATAAGAAAGGAAGTCAAATTTGATCAATGATTTAATTAAAAATTTCAAACATCCTAAGACTTCACATTTTCTACATAAAAAAATAACAGAAATTTTTTGAATTATTATAATGTGGAAAAGGGGAAAGGGGGCTTGAAGTTTTTGAGTTGCATTTTAAATTCAAGGACTTGCGATCAACAATTATTCTAACCAAACTTTAATTCAGAACTTTCTGTAGGAAATCTATATATCCTTCAGAGAGAAATAAAACTATGCAAGGAAGATTGCACATTAAAATTTTGCAATACATTCACAATTTTTTTTCTAGGAATTTATAAATATATGTGAAAGAAAAAAATATATAAAAGGTTAGAAAATAATGTTTAAATAATAAAATAAAGTTTTAACAAGATTGAAATATTCTATTTGAATTTCACTTACGATTTTCGAAATAAGTGTTTAACAATTAAACTAAGAGTTGATCTATTATTTAACTTATCAGAATAAAATATTGATGATGATTAAACCATAATATATTGTATAATAAAACATAAAATTGCATATAAACATATTGATACGTTTTAATTTCTTTTTAATGTATTAATATAAAAGAAAGCAATTCACTTGAGCAAAAAAAAAAAAAAAAAGTGTAGCCATTTTAATCCTATCAAATAGTTTGATTTGGGGATTGATGCATTAGTTTTTCTTTATTTTTTATATTCTCCAGTGTCTAAGGATGAATTATAAGAACCAAAGATATTAAAATTAGAAAAATATGAATCTTGACAGGTTAAAAATGGAATTTTTAATGTAATAATGCTTCGAATCGATGGAAAACGGATAGGAAGATTTATGCTCATTTTATCGCCTGGCATATTAAAGCTAATTCATTCCAAACGATTAGGCGTGTCTGATTATGCTAGACGTGTAGGTCACACCGGATGTACGGTTCGGTAAATAAGCGGACACATGGTAGAATGCACAAAAGATAATATTTATCGGTTGTGCATTAAAACGAGATTTTGCACACGAATGAAATGAAAACATGAAAATAAAAAAAAATCTTTACAGAGTTCACAAATTAAATAACAATCAAAGTTAATGCCATTAAACTTGAATTATAGATGGTAAACATTTCAAGTTTGTTGAAAACATGTTTAATGTAATAACAAGAAATCTTAGTTTAATACATTCAGACAACGGATGTACATGGGTCTTACAGTTGAGCTTGTAGTGGATAGAGATCCTTCTCTATCTAGTTAAGATGAAATTAAATTGCAGTTTTCAATATATAACTAATTTCTTTCGTCGTCTTCTACTATTTGCGAATATTTGTTTTTCGACGAGTAACAAACAAAAACTTAAGCAAGTAAACATTTACAAAGCGATTTAAAAATATCAAAGTTTCAAAATGTCGAACGCTAGAAGCGCGTTTCGCCTGCCCTGCAGAAGTTTCACTTGTACGAGCTAGACGCGTTTAGGACAACGAAGAGATTAAAAGGGGGGGGGGGGTAAAGGGCCTTTAAAAAAACATTTACTCGCAGAGTTTAAGCCAATGTCAATAATGAAGTCATTAAATAAGTTATGCAGGAGGGGTCTAAAACATTCATTTGATATTAAAAAAATCTAAAACATTCATTTCATAACTTATTAAAAACAACG
>JAPMOQ010066716.1:142866-197638 GCA_026543055.1 Argiope trifasciata | reverse complement strand
TTTTAAAAAATCTAAAGCATTCATTTCATAACTTATTTTTAAAAAATAGTAGCATGGTGATTTAAAACACTATTAATGGAAGAAAAACAGAAAATTTCATTTCAAAATTCTTTATTTTTGACAATTTTTTGGTATTTGATTACAAAACATGGCAGACGTTCCCAAGGCATTACCCACACAGTAAATAATTTATAAATTCCGATACAAGAAATATTATGGGGACAGTTTAGAGCAATTCAATGAAAAAAGGTGGGAGGAGTATAAAAATAGGGGGGGACAGAAAAGTCTATACTATATATCATTTTTTTAAACAAATTTTAATTTATAAAAATTCCGAATCGGAAAAAATAAAAGAAACTGAATTCCATTTTTATTTTTGTTAATTTCATTTTAATAATACAGTAAACCTTCAGTTTTCCGTTGTCAATTCGAAATGTTATTTATTAAAAAAACTTTCGATCACAACTTTTTTAAAAAAAAAAGATTTAATGTAAACAAAATAAATAAGCAATATATATCTGTGAATACAAAATGATTTCTTCAGAAAGATCAAAATACTCAAAAATATGAAGATATAAGGAATTTGAGAAAAATTACAAAAATCAAACTAAAGAAAAATATATTTTATGACTACAAAAATACAATTATAGAACTGGGTCACGAAAGATAGTTTAAACACGATTCGTAAAACTCCAAAAACCACAGCAAGAAGTCAGTAATAAAAAAAATGTTGGAGGAAAACTGAATCTTATATAATATATTAAGACAATGTCGAGAACCGTTGTACAAAATCCATAAACAAGTTTGAAGAGAGTTCGATATGCTGTAAAAGCAAAGGATAACACCATTTCCCAATCAGTTCAATCTGCTAACGTTATCAGCATATGACTCTTTTTAGTAATGATATAAAGTCCAAGCAATACACGTGGCCTTTGATATTCGACATAGATTTTTCATTTCGATAGCTGAAGAATGTGTCAGATTTCAGAGCAGAAAAAAAAAATGAATAAATTTTTTAAAAAAATTTCGATAATAATTAAAAACATTTTTGGAGGAAATTATGCATTTTTTAAAATTAAAATTTTAAAACTTTAATATAATTCTCAGAAGAAAAAAAACTAAAAGATCCAGGTTTAGTAAATTAGAGAAGAAAAAAAAAAATCGTTTGTTACAATTATGAGCAAATTACTCAGAAATAACATCTTTTCTACAAATCGCACTTTTTGCAGTATTAAACAACATTTTCAAAAAATTAAGTCAATACTTATTTAGGTCAACAAAGAAAAAATTTATTTTAGTTACTTTTTATTATTAATTACAATTTGTATATGTATGACAAAATCGTAATATTAAGAGGCAAAAAATTTTTTCCCAGCAATTTACACGCTTTACCACTAATGGTATTTATTCCTAAATTTATATCCTGCTAAATACCTTAAACAAGAGTCTTTCTCCCATATCAAAATAAAATTAATTTATAAAAAAAATTATTGGTTTTTGCAAGATTTAAACTCGCATTCTTCACCTTCACATCAAAAATACTGAAATCTTTGCATTTTACCGATTTGAACTACCGGCTGCTGATTTAATAACATAAATATTAATAAATAATTTATGTTTTATAAACATAATATATAAATTATATATTTTATAAACATAATTGTTTAAAAATATTTTATATATTTTATAAACAAATATGTTTACAAAATTATATGTTTTATAAACATTATATGTTTAAACATTATAAAATACCCAAAAAATAATAATTACATTTGAATTCCTACTATTATATTGAAAATAAATCTTTGCAAAGATACAAAACGATGATTTTGACATCCAAATCCGGTTAAGTGATACATGACGATTAAGTATTATTTAGAAATGAATGTTGACTTTTTAAATAAACAATGGGACTCCTCTAGGTTTAACCGCAGAAGTGAAATAAACTATTGTATAAATAGCAATACACTGGGCGTTAACGGGTTAACATAATAAAGCTCATATTCCGCAAAAAATGTTCTATACACGCCTAACTGAACTCAAGAAGTTAATTTTTAAAAAAAAATAGCCATTTAGTATTGCTTTCAATCCTATCAACAAAAGTTATCTGCATATGACACTTTGTAATGATGCCGCTTTGAAATTCAAACATAACGAGTTTCTTCCTACACAGCAGATCAGTGGGAAAACCCTCCGGCTAGTCACCACATGTTTATCTGCAATCGATAGCATGCCTATCGCCGGGAGGTCGGAGTAATAAATAAAAACACGTCTCAAACGTTCGAACACACATGGCGGCGGTAAACAATGCCCTATAGAGATATGAACAATGGAAGATGCTCCAAAGAGATTCGAATTCAATGGAAAACCCTGGCGCTTTCTCTGCACACGAATGGAGAAACGGGATAGGGCTCTTTGGAGTCATACACAATGGCATGTTTCTTTTACTTTTTATGGTGTTTATTTTCTTGTATCTTCAAGGGGGAAAAGCATGGTGTTTTCCTAGACTTTTTAATATATTTTCTAAAAATGATGAGACTTGTAATCAGCGGTCAGATCATGATTCTTAGATAATATACAACCAAATTATTTCCGACCAATTTTTAATGCTAGATATAAGAAGTCAGTCAATTTGATTCATATCAGAATTTACTGGCATACACAGTCCCGAATAATTCGAACAAGGAAGGGATGAAGGATATCGAACAAGAAATCTTTCATCCTAAAAGATCTTACAACCAGACCACCACTGTTCTAATGTTGCACGAGTTCATAGTATTTGTGCGCGTATATTTTAAATATCTTACTTTCTAAAAAGTGTATTACTTTTTCATTGTAAAATAATAAAACATGCAAAAATATAAATTCCTAACAGCCTATTCCTAATAAAATGTAACAGGCAAAATTTCGTAAAACTCTTTGCGAAAAAAGGCTTTTATGCTCTCTCTAGCATTGTCCACTTGTTTTAAATTTGTTGCAGACAAAATTCATTTAAATTGTGTATCTGAATGACAGTAAAAGCATTTGTGTTAAATGCAAACCAAATGCGTGCAGTAAATGTATTTCAGAAATAGTCGGAAAATACAAAATGTTTTTTCGTAATATTTTCATAACTAATTATTTAATGAAGATTAAAATTGTGTGAGTGTATTTTCTATAAAGTCAATCTGAAATGCTAGTTAAATTGACTAATTTCAATTAAATATGTAGAAAATTAACATCCGTAAAAACTAGCGTTACAAATATACTAAATTTAAAAAAAACATTAATTTATAGTATTTAAACAAAATGTAACAATTGTTCGAAATTCGAATAATAATAAAGGAAAGATGCAGACCTATTTTTTTTCAATGCAGCAAAAATAAGTAATCCAACTCAATGCTATAAAAGCCTCTACTATATTAAAAATGCAAATATTAAAAGTCAAATAAGCCGGAACAAGTTAAAATTCAGTGTAGAAGGAAGAAAAAATTCCAATTTTTATACAACCAAACTTTTTTTCCCTTTCCCCCCAAAAAGAACATAAAACATACTTAGTAAAATAGTTTTTCTCAATGACACCTGGCACTTTTTCAACTACCATCTGCCCTACTTTGTCGTGATTTCTTTTAAATTGACTTCTAAGGGAACGACAGTAATTCAAGAGAGTTCTTTTTTTTTCATAAATTTATTTAATGACAGGTATCTCCAAAATCATTTATGTAAATCTAAGCCATGCTGGCAAACATATGTACGATTCAAATAATGAAATTACATTGATTTGAATTTGAATTGCTTCTATTAGAATAAATTACAATTTAATATTTATCCACGTAAAGAGAAGTAAATAACTTGTCCTCCAAAAGTTAAAAATCTTCAAGCTTCGTTTCACATTCAAGCATACTATTTTTAAAATGTTTACGCATATCTTTAATTTCATGTTTTTTCACCAAATTTGCATGAATTTTTATTTATAGTAGATAAAAATAGCACATTTTATACTTTTTTAAAAAATATATCCGATAATTATTAGTATGAAAGTGCGTGTTTTACATATATTATCTATTACCCGATTGCATGAAATTACTGATGAAAATGAAACAATAAAAAAAGAAAAATTGATTTTAAATATGTCAGTGAGAACGACTTTAGGTTTTAAATCATGGAGGCCCTGTAGAATTATTCATGAAATATTAATTGAGTATTTTAAAAATTTTTAATTGTCAACCACGATTTTGAATTCATATAAAAAAATATTCAATTAAATTTATTTAATGAGGCATCGAAGTTTAAAAAAAAAAGATTTCAGAAAACATTCTAAATTTAAAATTGCCTCAATTAAGACGGGAATTGATTTTGGGAGAACCTCTTTAAAAAGTGATAAAAATGCTGTGATATACAACTGAACTATATGAAACCAAGCAACAACAATAATAATAATAATAATAAATATATAAAAGATGACAATTTATTTCAAACTTTATTGGTGCATAAAACAATTTAAGTTTCTAATTACTGATTAATTAAATTTAGTTTTGACTGTAAATATATTCCTAAAAATTATTGCCAAGTCTTTAAAAGATTTTGAAATTACGAAATGCCTCACTGAAAAATACACTTCCTTTATATAGAAATTCTATTAAAATAATAGTAAAACAGCATTTGTGAAATTTTGTAAACATGCGTTAGGAATATTTCAAAACATGGTTTAATAACAATTAAATGTTCTATAATTATCAAAATCTAATAATATATATCTCTGCAAAATTAAAATGTTTAAACAAAGATTTTTCTTCTCTGAATATTATAAACTAATATAGCATTTTTAAAACAAAATATTAAAATTGAAATTAATAAATCTTACAGTGCCATAATTACAATGTTAATGTAACAAAGAAAAGAACAAATGTAGTAGTAATTTCCAATATGCATAGCGAAAACAAATATATAAAATCATTTGCACAGGAAAATTTTTTTATAAATCGTTTGCACAGGAAAAATTAATTTTTAAAATATAAATACTAATATAAATCGTTTTGACAGGAAAAATTAATTTTTAGAATATAAATTCTAATATAAATCGTTTGCAACGGTATAAAAGATTAATTAATTCATTTCTTATTCTAAAGAATTTTTTATAAAAGATCAGAAAATATTTTTTTATTGTTCAAACGCCAAAAAACGCACTGAATGAATTGAAATTTTCGCACAAAGATGCGGAAACGAGAAATGCCTCTTGGCAAGCAGTTCAGGTTCAAGTATTACCAATGGGGGAAAAGTGCGCCGACGTGATGCTGAGTGACCTGGGATCGAAGTGTACACGAATGTTTTGAAGAACGAAAGAGAAGAATGCAAGAGAAGGTATCATCGGCTCGAATAGCACGATCGTAATTAGGAAATTTAATGAGCCGCAGTTTACAAAAGAAGCGGATATTCAAAGTAAACAAATCAGTCAGATTCTACTAGCGACAGCAATACCAAAAGATAAAATGACATTTAATCAATAGTTTAAAACCCAAGTTGCGCAACGCTCCACAATTGCATCATTTGATTTGTTTAGATAAACAAATTTAAATCAACAAAAACTACTTTTTATATGAAATTTTTTAAAACTCATTTGAATTATGCCAAAAAAAGTGGAAAATTGACATATTTAATCCATTTTTATTATTAAAAGACTTTTAATGTATAAAAAATACTTCAAGATGTAAAATTAAAAACGGAATAAACAATGGATTCAAAACTTTATAAATGTATCTATTCATATGTAATTTAATACATTTTCTGTTTATAATATTTAAATATAAGTAATGACACACAGGGCCGGACTCAAGCCTAATTGGGGCCAGAATCAAAAACTTCTTTGGGGGGGGGAGTCGGTTTCAATAATTCAGTAATATAGAACCGAACTTTATGGAGATATTATTTTTGATTGGCCAAATTTTATCATCCTAATTGCGAAATTTTAATTGAATTCCGTCCTAGAAAGCAATGGATTTAAGAAATATAGAGTTGTGTGTGTTTGTGTGTGCATTTATACGATAGATTAATGAAGAGGCTAACATAAAACTGACGGATTTTACATTGTACTGATATTTTGTTTTAAAAAAGTTCATTAAAGAAGGAAACGTAAAATAAAACAATCTATTCGATATGCCCCTCTTAGATGTGGGGGCTCTGGCCAACTACTCCCTTTCCTTAGTCGAGCTCTGATGGTACAAATTGATTAGTGAAAAAATTCTCCACTAAAAAATTAGCAATTAAATAAAAATTAATGAGTGAAAAATTAATGCAAAACAAAAAAAAATTATAAATTTAATTGCTCACAGGGGTGTAATGTCGTTAAAGACAAAGAACAACTGGTACAAATAAGTTTTATAATATGAGTACTATCTTAACTTCATAAAATCTAATTAACTTAATTATTATGCAAGGTTATCATTCCCGGTGTTAAACTCCATTTTGGGATTTTAGAATTGACATTTTTTTTAATGGACAAAGAACAACAAACAAACAACAAAAAAAGTTTTAAAAATATTTTATTCATTCCTTAATTTTCCCCTAAAGACAGCAAGTCAGGAAAAATCCCTAAAAAAATAATAATGAAACTTCAATGAATAAGCGAAGCTGGTATACTTGTTCATTTTAACATTGCTATACTAGTTCGCCACAAGTATTAGATTAGGGCATGTTTTGACAAATTTTTATTCATCAACATGATGCAAAAGTGGAACACATCATATTTAACAAATTGATCGTCAACTATACCACATCTGGATCTTCGTAAATTGGCAACAATCCAAAAAGGAGAAAAACTAATGATTTTTATATCAAAGACGATTTTAGGCCGATTTCCATTAAAGACTTGACTACGTTTCCACCGATATTCGAATAGTACTGTTTATACGACACTATGTTCAAACCTTCATAAAAGTGACTCTTTGGGACGACATTCTACGTTCGAGCCAGTAGAAGGGTTAAATATAAAATTCAATTTATAAATCCCACATGCCTTTGAAATCTATGAAAGAATGAAAAATGTACAAGATATAAATCTTAATGTGTACTAGAGGACAAGGAATGCAAGAATAGGGAAGATAAAGTGCTGAAAATTACAAATGGACCCAAGAAAATATAAAAAGACTGATTTAAAGTCCGTTTAAAACTTATATTAGAACTATTTCAGCAAGAATTCGAGAATTTGAACAGCCATTTCAAATAGATAGGATTGCACTCAAAAATATCTTTGCCATTATAAAAATACATTTAAAAAAAATAGAAATATTTTCATAATCGCCAATTGTTTCATAATTCTGTTGAAGACAGCTCATGTCGTTGCACTGACTTGAACAAATGAGTCATATTTGCGGTTTATGAAACAACCGAGAATAAAGTGATTACTGACTAATCTAGCCAACTTTTCTCCCCTTCTTCTGATACAGACGATTGAATTACACAAGAACCCAAACGCTGTGAAAAAAGTCATGAGCACCAAGTTATACTGAAAAAATAAAACGTGCAACAATATAAAATTCAATCGATCTTATTTTTAGGGTTTAAAATTTAAAAACTGTTACAATAATTGAAAAATGCATGTTAGAATATTAATGAAATTAGTAAAAAAAGTCATGAGTTTCTTGATTAAAAGTGTATGTTATTTAGAAATACAGAACACATTACTTCTTTACGACTCATACTTTTCAAGATCTCTTCTCTATGTTTTTTTTTATAATAAAGAAATCGTCTAAATAGATAAATATGAATCACAGACGTGAATCAGATGGTTATCAGATGCAACCAATATAAAAATTTACAGGCTAATGCTATACATTTTAGCAAAATTGCTCTACATTTAAGAAGAAAATATTCTTTGAAAGCAAGTTTTTTTAACACTTTCAACGAGATATCTCGTTATTCAGATACTTCCATAATAGGTTTCTGTGGATTAAAATTTGACTCTTAAGCCAGTTTATTAGTTTAGATGAAAATAAAAAGTAGCCTTCAAACATGTATTAAACAGTTCAACCTATCTAAACTGGCATAAGTAACAAATTTTAACTTACAGAAACCTGTTATTGGAAGTATCTGAAAAACGAGATATCTCGACAGTAGCGTTTAAAGTGTTAGTTGCAATAAAGATGAGGTCTTTTAATTAAATAGATGTGAATCACAGGCGTGAGTCAGATGGTATCTTTTCGATGTCAGAAAATACAGGTACACCATACCATGATAGGAGTCAGATGGCATAGAACTTCTTTACATGACTCATATTTGCTATCCAAAATCCCTTCTGTATAATTTTTCAATGTAGTAAAGAAGAGGTCATCTAATTAGATGTGAATCACAGGTGTGAGTCAGATAGTATCTTTTCAATGTCAGAAGATACAAGCATACCATGATAGAAGTCAGATAGTATAGAACTTCTTTACATGACTCATATTTGCTATCCAAGATACCTTCTCCATGATTTTTTTAATGTTATGAAGAAGAGGCCATCTAATTAGATGTGAATCACAGAAGTGAGTCAGATGGTATCAGAGGAAGTCAGTGTAAAAACTCCACAAACTGTGTCACACATTTTGGCAAAATTTCACCACATGCAAGAGGAAAATATTCTTTGAAAGCTCCTTTGTCAACGAAAAACAAGCAATCATTGTTCTCTATGTGTGGAATGCCTTATTTTTATTTGCCTTCATTTGATATAGGTTTAAACATCTAGAGATATTTGTTGCTTAACAAGATGATAATTTGGTAACATTTTTTAAAGACCACTTAGAGTTGAACTTCGTAACTTAAACATCTGTTACCCAGAAAAACTTCAAGTAAGGAATTCCAAACATATGTGCGCTAAGTTTACGCAGTTATGCAATAGAATAACACTTAGTAGTTACTTGAAAACATAACGAGAAATTCAAATACAACATCCTTCCAAAATTATTACGTCGCAATTAGTCTATTGAGTCACGAACAACAATTCCTCCAATGACCGTTAACAAAAGAAAACCCTAAAGACAGAAATGTATTCTTTTAAAATTCGTTATCTTAAATTTAGGAACCTAATCATTAAAACAGTTGATATATGGAAAAAGATTTCTATTAGAATAATAGCTTCAGTAGTATCTACAGAACAATCATTTTTCTACTGAACAAAAGATAGTAGAAAAGGGTCCCTTAGTTTAACAATCTTTAAAATTAAATGTTTCGACATTTAATATGGACTGAATGTAGAAAATAAATTTTAGCAAGAATATATTCAAATTCGACATTTAATATGGACTGAATGTAGAAAATAAATTTTAGCAAGAATATATTCAAATTATTAAGTTCTTTAGGGGAATATATGAATAAAAAATTTAGTCCTTAGTATTTATCGATTCTCCGATGCATGTAACACATAAAAACATTACGTGTTTATTAGCCAATAGTTAAAAAAACATAACATACTGTATTATCATGATGCAATGTTTCTATTAGAGGTTCAATTTAAACCTTTATATACCGAATTATTTAAACATAAAATTTATTTTTGAACCATTATTTAAGCTTTGGAATAGAATAAGCCCAGATAGAAGAAAAAAAACTATTTAAATTACAATAATTTAATTAAATTCATAATAAAAGATTTTTACTGTTAATTTTAATTGACATCTACTGCTTTCCGTTGAAAATACAATATTGGAGTCATATTGTAAAAATATCAGCTGGAATTAAAGGGTACTTTGAAATTACCGTCAGTAAGTCATATCCCTTGACCCACCCGAAGGCACACGGATAAATAATATTAAATGACCGGACAGCTTCAACAGCAACACTGGCGGGAATTGAGCCTGTATCCTAAGGGCCATCACCGGCCACGTTACAATCCTTCCCAAAGGAATTACGTTCAGTCACTGATGGGAGGAGTCACCCACCCCGTTTTTCATGTACCCCTTCAGTTGACGAGAACCAACCACCATGCCGGAAGTTCCTCATTCTCATTTCCATATACCCCTGGGGAGTTAAGTTATATTAACGCCCCTTTTTGAAATACTAGGGCTATTTTGGGACGGACTTCGGTATTTTGAACCATGGTCAGATGACGAGAACGACACCTGACCTGGCACCCTCCTCTCTACACCACACCAGAGGGAGGAAGTTTGGCGTGGCAGATTTAACGTGCAAGAGTTCCCCCTCACACGACGGTTCTTCGGTTGAATCAAGTCTCGAACCCGAAACCCTTCGGTTAGGAAGCCGAGACCTTACCACCAGGCCACTGCGCCCTGAAAATTAGGCCTGATAAAACGGAAGCCGGTTTATTGAGCTTGACAGTCAGGACTGTATTGTAGATGCACACGGATAAATAATTATAAATTACTGGACCGCTTCAACAGCAACACTGGCGGGAATTGAGCCTATGTCCTAAGGGCCATCAACGGCCATGGTACAATCCTTCGCAAAGGAATTACGTACAATCATTGATGGGAGGAGTCAGACCCGCCCCCTCCCAATTTTCCATGTACCCTCCCAGGTGACGAGAACCAACCACCATGCCGGAAGTTAATCAATCTCATTTCAAGGTACCCTTGGGGACATAAGTATGGTCGGTAAATAAAGGGCTAACCTATAATCTTCATGAACATATGAGTGGATTGTGCCTGTATAAAGTATATTTTGATCTGAAAATCTTATAAGGAGATAGTGTTCAACCGATCAAAATTATTTATAGTGATAAATGAGGTAAGACTATATACGTCTATATCAAAATGAAAAAAATTAAATAATGAAAAATTATTTCTCTATATTATTAACAAAGGCAAGAAAAAATTCCAAGAGAATTTTCAAATCATATCTTACAGCCGAATATTTTAAAAGAACAAACATTTTGTTTTAAAAAAACTTAAAACATATTCTCTCAAACATTCTATCGAATTTAAGACGAAGAAGGAAAAAAAAAAAAAAAAAAAACTTTACAGGAATCCGTGACTTAGTATTTCCATTATCAGCAGACATCTAGCAAACTGCAAGCGATCCTTCAAATAGATATTTCAAAAACAAAATATCCTCTGCAGGATATTTTGTTTTCATTCATCCTACAGAAACGGCGATTCTATCAGCAAAATTAGAATAACAGGTTTCATATGAATATCTATTTCAGTTCACGAGTTCGTCAAAACAACGAAAATCAATCGCAAATGCGAATATAGTCCAGGAGGACACACTGATTAGAGAATAACTGATTACGAATATTTGGTTGCGCCTCAATAGACACGACAATAAAAACAGGCCGATTCCGAAAAAAAAAAGTAATTCGTAAACACGCGGATCTAGTGTCACCTTCAAAAGGCAAATTCCTCGGTAATAACAGCAAGGCGTATCACAAATTGCTGGAAATAATTTTTGCCACATCGGATTATGTTTGGATAACAACAAATTTGCAATCAAGTAGCGTTTTGCTTATAAGTATACGACGTAAATAAATAGCTAGTTAATAACTTTGTTTTTCCGGTTTAATGTATTTATCAAGTAGTATCAGGTTATTCCAAAATGGTGGTAAAATTTATGACGCAGGACTTAATTACGATCTGACTAATTTTTTTTTTATAGTTTAGTTATATTAACCTCCCGTTTACAGCAACACGAGGGCTATTTTGGAACGGACCTCGTCATTTTGAACCACGGTCAGATGACGAGGACGACACCTGAACTGTCACCCGCCTCTCCACACCACACCAGCCGGAGGACATTTGGCCTGTCCCAAAATAGCCCTAGTGTTGCTTCAAAACGGGTCGTTTATACAACTAAACTCATGTTCCTTAGATTTCTGCCATGGTATTTCTGTCCAATATTCTTTTTCCTACGTGAATAAACAGGAAAATAAAAAAAGATGTTTCCTGAATTTTGGGGGTGGAGAGTGAAATTTTTTTAACGTAAATGGATAGGTATTTCCAGTTTAGTTTAGTTACATTAACGTCCTGTTGTAAAGCAACACTATGGCTATTTTGGGACGGATCTCGTCATTTCGAACCACGGTCAGATGGCGTGGACGACACCTGAACTGGTACCCCACCTCCACACCACACCAACGGGCGAACGTTTGGCCTGACAGATTTAATGTGCAAGAGACCCCCCCCCCTCCTCACACGACGGTTCTTCGGAGGAATCGAGTCTCGAACCTGGAACCCTCCAGTTCCGAAGCCGAAACCTTACCACTAGGCCACCGAGGCCCATTTCGATTTAGCAGGTTCACAACAAAATAGGCATCATGATATTCAAAAATTTAAAAAGAAATTCAAATATTTAGTCTTAGGCTTGATCCAGTTTTTATACTAGTCATAAATAATGATATTTATATAATGTAATATAGTCGCAACGCGCTTTTATAGAAACGTAAAAGCATAAAGCCATGTTACAACGACCTATGTGTCTGTAGACATGGCACAATTTTCGCTGTGGTTTTTCTGAGTCCTATAATGTCTATGAAAGCGATCCCGCAAATTGTCGGTAAATTGAACAGACATCAAAGAAACCCGGGAAACCGCAAGACAGGGGAAGCAGGAGAAAGTGTACCATGTCTGTAGACTCGTAGATTGTAGGAAAGCGGCTTACGATAAAGAAAGGTACTATAATAATATATTATGCATATTTTATGATGTGCCTTAAGTACACTGAAGTGCCTTAATTATGTATGCCTTAAGTATATATATTTTATAATATGCCTTAAGCTAAATATTTTTAAGTATGCCCTAAGTACTTAGATTTTGAAACCCTCTGTATTTTTGGGCATACGCCAAGAGTATTCATCAGAAAAGAGGCTACAAGCAAGGTAAAAGATGTTTCCATTTATACTGTAGGATGAATTCGTATTGTTAGAGTAACAATAGCTCACACTTCAACATTATAATTGCTTAACCAGTTAAGTGCGTTGGAAATTTATGTATGTTAATCCGAATCTCATTTTGGTGCAGTCGATGCGAGACTTTTTATCTAATAAAAATATCTTTTCTTCGTGAATTTCGATAAATCTACTAGGCAACCATTAGTATTGTATTCGACGTCTTTATTCATCACCACTTGTTTTAAAAAGGAGAACTTGACTTAATTCAGTAATTAACTGATTAAAGAAAAACAAGCTTCAAAATGCGTCATATTTGGGGGGGGGGGGGGATTCTGAAACGAATAGTGTTTTTTGTAAATTTATTAAAGTTATAGAAAGCATTTCACAGGGGAAAAAATCTCATTTGAAAAATAATATTTTTAGTTTTAAAAGGGCATAAAAATGACTTTAGTACAATAACATGCTCAAAATACAACAAAAGCGTCTACATTGGGGTCTAACATATTGGGGTCAACATTAATTTAAAAAGCAGTTACAATTTCGAAAAGACCCTTTTAAGGATACACTTATTATCAAGACTCCCAAATTTGGCAGCATTACGCATAATGACCTAAATCAAAATTCGTCTTGTAGGGCGTTTTGAATGATTTTTGCATCACACATATCGTAACTTACAGACTACATCCAGGATATTTTTTTTAAAAAATGCCGTATTAAAGCATATTATGAGTCTTAAGTATCTATATTTCAATCAGTTATAGAAGAAAAAATAGGTTATTTCAGAATTGAGATATAATAATAACAGAAATAATATTTTATCTAAAAAAAAATACTATCCATAAGAAAAAAGAAAAAAAAATTGTCAGAAAAATTCAAAGGGCAAAAAAAAAAAAAAAAAAAAATGACATTTCTCCTAATTATTATTATTATTATTATTTTGGAATCCAAAAAACATATCCAAAACCATTGGTGCGAAATAGCATAAAATCCTCATTAACACCAAATAAATTGTAATAAATTCTCATTAACACCAAATGTTAGTATAGAATGACAGTTAAAAGTTAATTAAACACGACTTCAGGAAACAAAAACCAAACGATAAAAATCAACCTGTGATAGCATGCCGATAACCGGTGTATTAAACTACATCTGACTCAATGTACGCAAGCGACGGCGAATCTGATACGCAGACGATAAAATAAAATATTTTCAACGAAAAAAAAAAAGAGATATGAATCAAAAATCGTTTGGAAGTACGGCAGACTAAACACTGTTAATAACAAGTTAAAATTCAGAACTCGCACTGTTATCAAACTCCTTAATTCATGCATCATATTATTTACGACGCTTCTGTTGATTAACTCAACATTTATGGTAAAACTAATTAAACTGTTAAAAGCAGAAGAACGAATTAACTCGTTACCAGATGCCCCGGCGAATACGAAAACCTCATCAGAAGCGAATGAAAACGTTGTTTCGCCCCTTCTATTTACTCCGCGGGGTCGGGTAGCGGAGCTGCAGCCGATTTAACCCACTTCATTTGGGTGAACTTGTTTTTGCTTTTTTAAGCGAAGCGCCTTTCTTTTGAGGTCACTTGTTGGGTAGGATTGAGAGCACGGGGAGTGAGAGATCGTTTTCTCTCCCCTTCCGCGCGCGAGAAACGTCACCAGCTGCACGGAAACGGGTGGCAGACGATCTTTCAGTGAAGAGGTCCTGGTGTTTTATGAGGGAGAAAATTCGGCAACCCCAACTGTGACGATAAGCGAATGTTTCAACGCTACTGGTGGCGGTTTGAAGGGAAACACGCAATGTAAACTTCTCTGTAAAGCTAGTGTGTTTGTGATACACAGAGAAATAAGCAAGGCACAAATAAACAAGTTATTTGTTTATGCTAACATCGTAGATGGGAAAGTAATTTAAGTTTCGACGCAGAAACTGAATTTTATTTCTGTTACACTCATCTTCCGAGTTTTAGCTATTGCTAATGATACTTTATACTATTTTTACTAGCAATATTTTTCTTAATACTAATATTCGATTTTAAGGTTCGATCTTTTTTTAATATTCAATTTTTTTACAATTGAGATACGCAATTTTTCTAAGGCGTTGAAACAGTCAGCATGTAAAGAAAAATTATTTATTTAAATTATTCATATTTTTATTCAATATAAAATATTTTAAATTATTCGCTAAAATTATTTCACTGATTCAGTTTAATTATATTTGTTAATTATTAGATTTACAGTCTTCACATAACTAACTACACTGATTAAATGTAAACTTAAAAAGTTATTATTTTTATGAGCCCAGCTGCATTCAGGGCCCTATTTAGCCTAATTGGGGCCCAAGGCCAAGAATTTTTGGAGGTCCCTATGCTTTACTACTGAAGAACCGTGCATAGAATTGCCTAGAACTTCTCTGTGGTACTTTCCGTTAATTAATTCAAAATGCTATTACAATTTTTTAAAAAAAATGTTAATTTGTTTAAAAATAAATCAAAGAAGGAAACATAAAACGAACTGTCTATTCGATTTTGAGGGACACCCCTTTGATGTAGGGGCAACTGCCTACATGCCTTAGTTAAATTCTGGGCACACTATAATTTAAGCCACGGTGCCCTGGTGGTAAGATCTCGACTTCGGAACCGGAGGGTTGCAAGTTCGAGGCCCGATTCTACCGCATAGCGGGTTTAGTGCATATTAAAACCATCGGGGCCATACGTTCTCCCTCTAGTGCGGCGTGGAAGTTTGGAGAGCGGAATGTTAGCTCAGGTGTCGCCCTCGTCATCTGACCGTGGTTCAACATTATAAGGTCCGTCCTAAAATAGCAATAGTGTTTCTTCAAAACGGGACGTTAATATAACTAAACTAATTCCGCCACTGCAGCCCAACTGCAAGTAAAGATTGCGGAAACAAGCCATCAAAAATTTTCCGAAGTCGTATGTGTTTGCTCATCCCGTATTTAATAAACAATTGGGTAACACGTGATTTGTAAATCGCAAAATGATCCATCTCGCCCTCTTTTATACTCGACCGAGCCTGACGCAATTCTTCCCCCGTTGCATCAAAGGAGCCGTGCGCTAAAGGAAATACGCAGAACCTAAAAATTACCCCGAAGTGGTTTGACTGGCGAATGGAAATGAGGCTGAAAGGAAAAACAATGACACAGCACTGTTTCTCGGTGTTCACCAACATTTGAAGTTTAGAAGATTGATCCTTCCCCCTCCCCCTCTGAGAACAGATTTTTTTCGCGGTACTATTGCTTTTCGCATTTCTAAACAGTGTTACAATCCGCAGGCAGTTTTTTTTTAAAAATGAAATCTACAAATTTCATGTTATCATGGTAGAATATTGTCATTTTTTAAGTCATTATCTGTCTTAATTGATTTTTAAAGTCATTAACCAGTTAAAACCGGTTTGAAACAATCACGAAACTTTTCTATCGGCCTTTATTCCTGTGTAATTTTTTTTTAAACTTTCATTTTCAATTTTTCTAGCAGGTAAACAAAGTTTTGGAGCTCGACCGATTTTTAAATAGGGGAAAGGGGGAGGGAAAAAAACATCATTTTTAAAAACAGACGCATGAGTAATGTGATAGTCTCATGTTTGTTTCAAACCGGTTTAAACTAGTTGATAATTTAAATTAAGGCAATTAGTAAGAATTCAGATAGTAAATAATTTGGAAATCAAGTTATAACATGGTGATAAATCGCCAAATGTGGTAACCTTCTGCATTTCTTTCTAATAAGCCTAAAAGCGAAAAATGGATAAAAGCGATAAAATCGGCAATTTGTTGCCTACGCATTTTGAGGCTTCACAAATCTCAAGACAAAACTTCATGCTTTCTCATGATAATATGAATAAAGTGAATTTCAAGCACAGAACTTCGCAGGCGGAAAAAAGTAAACGAGAAAAAGATTCAAAGAGAAAAATATATATATATATGACTGGTATTAATTCAAAAAACAATTTTTTCCCTCTTCTGCAACAAGTATATGTGCAAGTCCCTATCTGTATTAATTTCTAATTAATTTACGTATTAGAAATAATTTTTTCAACTTCTGAATTGCATAGATTATATTTTTCCCACAGAGCTAAAACGCTGTGACAGCAAATTCCTTTCAAAAATTATATATGCTCCGAGTACTTTCAAACGGTCATTCTTTCCTGCTTTTTGCCTTTTAATTCGTACGCTGCACTGCTCTTATCATTCCTTGAACATAAAAATTTGTGATAATTGATAAAAGATGAAAAATTTTAATATTTCTTTCAAAGACTAAAAACATTAAAGAACTTCATGATTGTTTTTTCATAAAATGTTTAATATATATACACGTAAAAAATTTCAAATGAATACTTCATTTAATTCTATAAATGAACACTTTTTTTATATCATAAAAAAATAAAACTGGCAACTTCAAGATGCAAAACAATGTAAATGCTATACATAACATGTATAATATATACTGTATAAAATTTCATTTGGCTTACATTTTCTTATATTCAGAAATATTTTCTTACATTCAGAATGCAAAATATTTGTAATTAAGAACTTATGTAAATAATATGCTAAATCAAGGACACTGCCTACATTCGCGACCTCTTTTAAAGGTGGAAAAAAAGCATTAGCAATCTCAATTTCATCCAAAAAAGAAACCACGAATAGGCATTTAACAGACTGCACACTAACTAATGAAGGATTAAAAAGAAAAAAAAGCTACTTTCTGCAGCTGAAACTGAAAGATGATACAATGAAAAATTTCGCAATTCTTAATTTAACAAGTTCCAGATTACCAAATTTAAAAACGCAAGGTATAACTGTAAGAAAATTAAATTATTTCATTTTGAAAAGAAATAAATGAAACAGGTTCGATTTATATTTTTCATACATTAATGTACACCACAATTTCCAAGTTGTTAAATATACGAGTAAAACGGATTAAAGCAAATATATAAATAAAAAAAGTTCATTTTACTGAATTGATGAAGTGATTTAGTGTTACATAAGTCAGTCGCAGACTATTACGTAATCAACTTTTTTTATTTGTGCCACATTAATGAATTTAATAAGCAAACGATTTGAAATTTAAGGATTCTATTTTTTTTAATGCTTGCTAAACTATAAAGGGATAGATTCGAAATTTTAATTAGTGTTAAGTTTAGTGCTATTTTACAAAAAGAAAGTCATAGAAATATGTAATAATTTTTAATGACGTTGAAAAGTTTAATATTTTCGCAAAAAAAAAGTCTTATTTGATATTCTTAAGGCTTGATCAGATTTCTTTCATAAAATCATTTGGATTTTATTTCTAAATTTAATTTTTTTAAGCTATACTGATTTTTATTTTTACATTTATACACTTTTTAATGTTATTTTAAATCTTTAAATGCTATTTTTAAATATAATAGAATTTCCTTGTAAAAAATTTAATAATTTTTTTTAAAAATATTACAAATAAAAGTTAGTTCATATCTGGTACAATAATTTTTTAATACGTTTTGCGATTCCTGAATTAGAGAATACGCTATCTGTTCATTTAGAAATATTTGATTGAACTTCACAATGCGGGGGAAAAAGAAAAAATATTTTTTCCATCTATATAATATTAACATTTCCTATGATCATGACATGATTCATACATCAATTTTTCTATCTATATAATATTATTGAGCACAATATTTAAAGAGTATTTATTTTTAAGTTCAGGAAATAAGTAATATACTTCTTAAAGTTAAAAATAATAACATCTTAAGTTTAAAAGTCGGCAGCATTTTTTTTTAATGCGTACTAAAATTTAGTAGACTTGTCAAAATTGCTAAAATATAAAACAAGTTTTTCAGATAAAGTAACTTGCTTCAAGTTTTGTGAAAGGCTTAAACCATGTGCATGGCGCAATTTAGTCCCCCCCCCCAAAAAAAAAAAAAAAAAAAAAGGCCATTTTTTTTGTGTGTGTATTTCGGTTTTATTAAATGTTTTTTCAATATTTCATACGAATAAAAACAATATTAATATAGCTATTTTAGAGCACTTTTCAAAAATTCATCCTAAATGGGATTAAAACCAGATAGAACCGCATTAATAAAACATTTTTCTAATGTTACTTCACACAATGTTGCAATATGAAACTAATATTTTTCACTCATAGCCTCTGACTTTTGATTTTCAAAACAACATCATTAAAAATATATGCATTGATCATCATCAAAAAGTATGTTTTTCGAGAATAATCAAAATCTTCGTCAATAATTTTCATCCTATTCCAACTCGAACAAACGGCAAGGTCACCTCGTCAACAAGCGACCAAATGACGAAATTTCACTTTTACATAAGTCCTTTCACCCAAGGCGATTATCGTAACGGAGAGCCTCGCCGACACACCAGGTGACGGAGTGACCTTGAGGACAGGGGCATTCGATAAAGAGTTCAACAGTTTCTCCCGCTAAAATGAAGAAACGGCATCGGGCCATTGTTCTTGGCGGCAAATCAAGAAACCTCGAGTACTCTCAGAAAGGAGTTTTACCTTCAAATGAATTCATTATGAAGAAAGCGGGCTCGATTGGCGGAACATAATGGGTGACTTTGAACTTTTAGATTTGTATAACAATATGCAATAAAAGTTTCAGCAATTTTTTTTTTTTAAAGAACTTTTTAGCCCAAAAACGTTTTAATTTTAAACAGTTTTGGCAAGTTTACCAAATTTTACCACGCATTAAAAAATGCTGTTGACCTTTCAAGTTTTGATGTCATTGTTTTTAACTTTAAACCACACGCATGGCGCATTTTAGCCAAATATGGCTCTAACGACAAAAAGAAAAAAAATATCTTATGGCATTTATTTGGTATAGTTCGGTTTTATCAAACGTTTTTTCAATATTTCTTACACACAAAAACAAAAATAAATTCATTAATACGATTATTTTAGAGCACTTTTCAAAAATTCCTCCAAAACAACCAGAAAAAACCGTACCTTAAAACCAGATAAAATCGTATAAATAAAACATTTTCTAATATTCCTTCAGACAATACTGCTACATCAAACTAATATTTTTGAATCCTTTGACTTTCCTTTTCCAAAACAACATCATTAAAAAAATATGCGTTTATCATCATTAAAAAGTCGGTTTTTCGAAAATAATCAAAATCTTCGTAATAATCAAAATATGGCATATTATATATATTGTGAAATATTAAAAAAAATAATTCTATAGAAATTAGAATTAATTTTATGATTAAAATTGAATTTATAAAAATTTATTTAACATTTTAAAAAATAAATTTGATTTCTAAACAATAAGAACTAAGCATATTCTACTTTTACTATCAATGTAGGTGTTAGTGAAATTTAAATTTAAAAGCAAAATTCAATAAAAATGCGATATTTAAACTTTAGAAATAATTGCTAAATAGTTTTGGAATTACGTCTTACAAATTGAAATTCAGTACACGAAAGAAAATGCTTGATCTTTAAGATAATTTTGCCTGCATTTTCCCAATTAAAAGAAATAAATAGGCGGAACTTTATTTGTAATACTCAAAAACCTCTTGTATTTATTGATTATTAGATAATAAATTTTTAACCTTTGCATATTATATATATCTCATTTTAAAACCCTTAAATTTAATAATTATTATTGATGAAAACAAATATTTCGCAAACATGAAATTCTCATTCTCGAATCTAATGTTCAGAAAAAAATTTATAAAAATTTAAAATGCAACACCTTTAAACATTAATAATATATGCTGTGCAAAAGAAAAAAAATTCAAGATTAAATATTTATACATGTTAAAATAATTTAAGCGCTCGTTTAATCTTTTCAAGGCTAAAAGAAACTTGTCTGTTTTAAAATTTTAGATTAATGTATTACATTATAATGTATAGTAATTTTGTTTCATAAATTTGTATTATTTTAAATAACATTATATTAAACCAATAAATTGAAAACATTGTACAATAAGTATAACTATAATTTGTGTTACTTTTCTATTCCACTTTTTGAAAGTGTATAAGAAAATACAAAACAAAAAAATTACACATTGTTATGCATTCATAAGATTTTTAATTTTTTTTACGTCCAAGCAAACTAAAACAGTTACTCTTAGCAACCATATGGTTATGTAAAGATTATAAATTAACGATCTCTTTAAAAGTTTTAAAATGTTTCCTTCAACTCTGGATTCGGAAAAAAAAAAAAATCATGACTAAAAAAAATTCATGACTTTTGAGGACATGACTTAGGGATATAGCAGACATATTGGGAAAGCTTGAAGATAGCGCATAGACAAAGAGTTCAACAATTTATCCTTTGAAAAACTGAAGATACGACAAACAGCCAAGAACGATGCGACATTGATCATTGTTCTTAGCTGCCCACCAAAAAGGAAGAAATCTAGCGTCCTTGTAAGTTATTTTACCTTCGAATGAAATCGATTATACAATGTGATCATAAACTTCCGAAAACAAATCCCAAATGTATATTTTCCGTGACCTTAATTTCATGACCATTTTTGAACTTGAAATTTATCAGTGCGATTAAGAATGATTAAACGAATTAAATACCAACTTTATATTTAAAAAATATTTATTTAATATTTTTCTGCAATTTCTTTTACAAACATTTATAAAAATCCAATAGAGAAAGTTTAGTTAAGTTATACTAAAGTCCCGTTTTAAAGCTAGACCAAGGCTGTTTTGGGATGGATCTCGTCATTATGAACCGCCATCAGAGGATATCTGAACTGGCATCCCCTCTCCAAAATTCCACACCACACCAGCGTGAGGACGCTTGGTCTCAGACGGATTCAAAGACACTAGACCCACTTACGCTACAATTCTTCGGAGAAATTGGATCTCGAGCCTGAATACCCTCCGATTCCAAAACCGATACCAGGGTGCGTAGTGAGAAAGTACCTCAAGAATTAAGAACTTTTAAGCACTTTTTAAGCACCAAAACCGAAAAAATTAACCATCATTATACATGTACACATATATAAAACTGAATTTTTTTCTAATCCTAATTTATTTTCTGTTTTATTATAATGAATAATTGAAGGGTTTTTTTATTAATTTGAAATGTGCATTTTTTAAAATTTTTATATTTATTTCTGTATTTTCATAATATTTGCTCAATGTCTTCTATTGTAAAACAAATTATGTCTTTTTAGTTTTGACAAAAACAGAATAAGACAATAAAAAAATTAAAAAAAAAAACTCTCATTACTAAAAATTTTTAAGTCAACATTTATAAGAAACAAGATTAATAAGAAAAGAACTATTTATAGAACATTACACGTAAAAGAAGTTCAAAAGTTGTTCAGGTTGCAACAAGTTCGGCATATTTTGTATTTCGCTCTATCGGAATAAACATTCCAATATTTTAATACAGTACCCAATGTTGAAAAAAGGAGCGAAAAAAAATTCATTAACCATTTTCTATAACATAGGTTAAAACTTTTGTATCCCTTCACCGAATGCTTCCCTTTTGTGGGTTTTATTTTTATATATATCCAGTAAACAAATATTTATAACTAGTGAATTAAGCGTATTCATCGAATGCGAAAACAATAAAAGAATATCTTATGCTAGAACAATAAACAATCTACGCAATTCTCGACAAATTAAGCACTTTTAATGACTTTTTTTCCAAAATTAAGCACTTATAAGGACCTTTCTTCAAAAATTAAGCACTTTTAAAGTGCTGTTAAAAAGTGCTTTAAAAAAACTGCTTTCAAATTTAAGCACATCTCATGACGAACCTTGAAGACCTTGCCACCATATACAGAAGAATTAAGAAAATTAAAGTGCTTCATCTGTTATTTGATTGATATGAAAGAAATAAAACTTATAAAAACATAGGAATGCTTATTTTTATTTACTTACTAGGTTTTTTTTTTTTAACATAAGTCATTGCCTTCAAATTTAACAAGTTTTAAAAACAATTTATTTAACAAAAATATTCCGCCCAATATGATAATTGCTATTCAGACATTTTGCTAGTAGAAAAAGAAAAATTCAGAGAAAAAAATTCAGACTTTCTTCGACAAAATTGGAATCCGGGATTTTTCCACAATCTTAAAGATACCCATATACCAGTAAAGTTCGCGACATGACCTTGAGGATCAACAGTTTTCCACCGCAAAAATGACACAGCGCAGAGAAGAAATCATTGTTCTTGGCCGCCCATCAAAACCTGCGCGTCCTCCAGGAGATCTTTTACCTTCAAATGAATTCGTTTATGCAACAGCTCATTGGGAATTATTAAATGTCGTTTCCCCGCAGCGCTGGGAGGTTGAACAACATCAGGAACGGTGAGCAAATGCCATGCATGCATGACTGACGATGAAACATCTGTTGCAAAACCCACGATTCGGGAAAACAGAAGGCACAGTTAACGATGTAGAAATGGAGTTTGGAAGCGAAGGATATATTTGATGCTTAGGCTGATTCAGAAATAGAAATAGTTTTACAAATCGCGTAATACAAATAAGAAAAAGTGGGGGTAAAAAAACATTATTCTGCTACAAATGGAGACGATTCCGCTTTTCTATAATTTTCTCTTCTAAAGATATGCTACAATATAGGAAATAGATTTTTAAAAAAAATAGAATTTCCGGATTTTCATACACATTAAATTTGAAGTGCAACACACTTCTAGTGTTTCGTATTTGAAACTAGTAAAGAAAAGGAAAAACAAAAAAAAGTTGAGAGATCTCAACTTGCGTGCAATTCTATGAACGATCCATTTAATACCTTAACATATTAGAAACTATGTAACGGGCGTCGAATGACAGTAAAACTAAACAGAAAACACCCGTTTCATAGTTTCCAACCTAATATTAATATATTAAATGAGAAATGTTAATAGCTGTCCATTAATTTACGTAGAGAAGCCTGACACATGCAAAACTTAAACATAGTTTTGTAAAAGGTAACATATTTCTCTGAATATTATTATTTTTTTTACAAACAAAAAGATTTTTTTAAGTGTTTCGTATTTGAAACTAGTAAAGAAAAAAAAAATATGTTTCAAGAGATCTCAACTTGTGTACAATGCTATGAAAGATCCATTTAATACCTTAACCCATTAGCATCATATGAAAATATGGAGGGAAAAAAAAGGGCCCATATCATGGAAAAAATTTTATTTCATATTTAGGTGTAAAATTGTTGAAAAGTAGAAAAAAAATCCTTTTTTGGGCATTATTTATTAGTAATTTTGTTCAGTGTGGTAATATTTGAAATGTGGGATACATATAGATATATAGTATATAATATAAATAGAGCATACAATATGATGCAGCGTATATATACGCTCCAATGATAGTGACCAGGAAAATTGAGAGTAAATATACGTAATGATACAAATGGGTTAACATACTAATGTATTAAATAAGAAATATTAATGGCTGTCAATTAATTTACATAGAGAAGTCTGGTAGATGCAAAACTTAAACATAGCGTTTTGTAAAAGCTAATATATTTCTTTGAACATTAATTTTTTTAGTAAACATAAAAACAATTTTTAAAACCGAATGTTTTAATTCTATTCATCAACTTTTTTTAAAAATCTCATAAGAATGTGTGAATTTAATTATTCAAATAATTCATAATAACAGAAAAACTCTATACCCCACGATGAACAAATATTCTTGATTTAATAATCGATTTTTCAAAAACTTAAAGACTTTCGTTTAATTCAATTATACTAGTAACTCAAAATTATAAAGAAAAAATATCTTGATTTGAAACTTTCTATTTAAAATAGATTTTGATGCACACAATACCATTTATATCCATGTTACATACAAAATTTATAAGTGGTAAATTGAAAAACGCGATTCCTCAAAATGGCATCCATTTCAATCTTTTCTTCTAAAAAACAGATAAAAGTAGGATCGATGCTTAAAATATAGAAACACAGGTTTTAATATTAAACGAGATTGTAACAAACACTGACAGAGCGAATCCATCGATTATTTTTCATATTGCAAAATTAATAAAACTGGAATATCAATTCCGATTTTTTAATTTATAAATCTATTCAATTTTTTAATTATTATCTAGCATGAATTTTTGCGCCATTTTCTCACTTGTAGAATTGCGGTCAGGAATTTTTTTTTCCCCCTTTCCTAAATTGATTTACGGTTGCGTGTGGTAAAAATAAAATCTTAAAAAACATGATCTAAGTCAATAAAGACAGGAAGACACCCTTCAACTCTAAAGCCAGCCGGCAAGTCAACTTTCTTTTTTCATAAGAATCGAAGACCCATCGAACGCTTTCGTTTTCTTTTTCCTCCAACAACTTCTGCTTTCATTTCCGAAACGATTCTTACTTGCAGACAGAAAATCATAGAAAAGAGGAAGCAGGTGTGTTACATTGGAGAAAGGATCTTCAATAAGAATTACAAAAATAAAGAAAAAAAAATGAGAAACCACATCTGTCAATCTATTTGAACATTTGAACATTAAAACAAACCGATTAAAACCAGACTAATTCAGTCATCAAAATTTTGAAGTTAATGAATTGATAGTATCTATTGAAATAATTAATATCCAGACATTATCCATTTACGATTCATTAAGAAATAGGGGAAAGGCATTCAAGGGGGAAAAAATCAAATTAATACAAAGTAATTCATTTTTTAGAATGAAAAATGAAGAAAAATTGCACATGTTAAATTAGATCGCATATTCAAACTTATAAGAGAAAGAATGCTTATTTGTAATGACATTTGAAATAAGACAACCAAAATTATGACTTTAAATATGTTGCTAAATGAGCCTTGAAAAATTCCGAAATCATACCTTTATTTTCAAATACTAAAAAAAAAAACTATTTCAGTAAAAAAATGATAAATAGCTATACTTTCTAACTTAATGTTCTGAAATATGAATAACAGAATAAACAATTTAATTTCTTAAGTACAATGAAATAACATTCATAAATAAGAGTAGATAATTTCTCCAGTTTCAAGAAAGAAATAAGGAATAAAAATTCAAAACAAATAAATTGTTTGAAGGATAAAAAAAAAAATTCTTCAGAAGATATTTCAATAAATCTGCTTCTAAATTTCTCCTTCTGAAAAGCTATGAAATAATTTTTAAAATTCAAGAAGCAAAACAAATTTAAAGAAATGAAATAGCATTTGACCTTTTCAATAGATCAAAAATTTAAAACTGAAATGACAAGAAAATATTGAATGAGAACAGATTTTATTTTTAATTTCTAAACAATTTCAATTTATCAACTTTAAATAAAACTAAATGTTTTCCAAATTGCCAAACAGCAGAAGTTCACTTTTGAAAATGAATTTTCTTCCTCTATCTTTGTTAATCATTTATTCATACACACATATTTTCCCATTAATATTTATATGCATTACTCTTTATACATACGCATTAAATAACTTTTTAAATTAGAACTTGAACTATAAATTATCTTTTCAAAATAAAGAAATTTTCACATCTTTTTTTTAATTGGAAAACATATCTAAATTAACTGAAATACAAAGAAAAAACTAATTACTATTTTTTAAAAAGAACAATTACACTGCAAATAAAAAAAATTAAATTAACTCCTGTCATTATCAAACAAATTAATGCAAAAATAGCAAAATTTTAATATTATTGGAACTTTCGAATCACCAAAGTCATAGATGTTTAGATAATATTTGTATATTTAAAAGCTGAACTCTTCAAATACAATTTTTCTACCAATTTTTAAGTTGATAAGAATAATAATATTTATATAAAACAAAAATTTCTCTGATATTCAATAATAGTTAATATGCCAATTTCCCTAACAGCATTGTTTGTAAAAAATTTAATTAAACATTTCGAATCTCCCTCCCTCTCTCTCTCTCTCTGTATATATATATATATATAATTAATGTATCAAATATAAGCAAAAATAACTATAGGTTCTTACACACACAAACAAATAAAAAATTCAATCTGATAAAAATTTATATATTACAGACATTTTTTTAAAAAAATTTAATCTATCATTATCTGAAATTTAGTTGCAAGTAATGAAAGAATGACATAGTTTCAAATTACTCTTTCTATTTATTAATACTTTAATTACTCCACTTTCCCCCCTAATTTGCTACAAAAGTACATCACAAAAATTAGAAGAATTACAAAAATTAAATTTTAAACAGCTGATATCTAGATAAAAATATAAAAATGCTATATAAATCACAACTCTTTTAGTACAAATTTTGATGAATTACTAATCCTAATCTACTCTTTTTTATTGTTTAGAAACACAAAATATATAAATTGTTAAATTATACCTGAAGTTGAAGATTACAATGTTATATTTTCTCATTAAGCAAATTTTTTACAGAAATCTAGCAGGAATACTGATTTTATTGTTCACATTGAATACGAAAACATTGATTAAACAGATACTGTTAAATAAAATGCAGAACTTCATAAAATGGTTACATGTATCAAAGATAACAAACTAGAAAGAAAAATAAATGATTTAAAATATTAAATGAATAAAAATCTAAAGAGATATTAAAGATTTTCAAAATTATTGCATAAAAGAAAATTAATTGATCTAGAGAATAAAATTTTATTATAAAAATGCTGAAGCAGCAAAAATAGATCTGAAATAATTCTCAGCATACTCTATTAAAATAGTCATTACGTCAAATGCATAAATCATGAAAAGATTCCTTACATTTTTAGAACTTTATTAGGTCTTTTTCTAATTTTTTATTAATAAAAAAGACATGCAGACTTATGCAAAAAGAGGTGTTTAGTATTAACTTTTTTAGACGAAACATCCATACCAGCTACTATACAAAGAAATGAGAAATCTTTTGAAATAAATGATTCCAACAAAAAAAAGTTAATCGAAATTCTATTTTATCGGAACATACAGACCAATATTTTTTAAGAGAAAAAAAAATCCAAACATAAATGATTTTTCTAAGATATGTCTTGTATATAAAACAAAAGATCATTTTAGCAAGCATCAAGGGTGTGCCACCATTGTCTAAAATGTAACAAATATAATACAAATAGAAGAAAGAACATTCTTTTCAGAAATTGCAATTTTCTTTTAATTCTATTAAAAAGAAGGAAAAGAAATCTATTTCATTATTGAAGCATGAAAAACTAAAGGCTTTTAAAAAATAGAAAATTCAGTACTGATTGTCTTAAAACAACAATTAATAAAAGATCCTTCAGAAATTTTGGAGAAAAATACAAAGAAAAAATATTTCAAATTTGTCTTTGTTAAAATAAATATTCTAGGATTAATTTCAGGTTTCGGTTAATTCTTTTTTGAAAACTGCTCTCTTTCCAGCAAATTCCCTCCCCCTTTTTTTCTTTACTTGCATTTCATCTTTCGGGTTAAATATCTAGTACAGTACGGCATACAAAATCTCAACCTATTATTCACATGATATAAAAGTGCAAGGAATGGAATTTTCATAAGTTTGGGCATTTCGTAGATCAGTTCTACGATGAGTGTGTGTTTTGGTAATATACTGTTTCAAATAAAATAGAGAAGGAAGTGGGGAGGGGAGAGTGACTTGAAATAACTGCTACACAAGCAAACCTCAATTTCTCTAAGATTTTTTTAAAAACTCTGTACAACTACAAAATTAAATTTTTTTAAAATATTGAATACACATTAGTTTTCATACACATTATTAATTAAAATTCAGAATTTTTTTTAAAGAGATGGCTAATGAATATATTATAGGAACAAGTATTATATAAGAAAATTTTTCACTTTTTCAACTATCTGAAACAATATACTATAAAAATAATAAAAATTAAAGATAGATAAAAATAATTAAGAAAATCAAAAGCTATCAGACTGGAATATAATTTTTACTGGAATATAATTTTTAAAAATAATCGAGAAGAAAAAATACTTGACAAAAAGGGAACGTCATATATATTTCTTCAGAAGTAACGAACAATCATAATTTTTAAACTTAAAATTTATCGGCAGGATTATAAGCTAAAGATACAAAACTTGACTGAATTCAATCCAAATTACTTTTTTTAATTTATACTGTAGGATAAAGGAACAAAGTATATATGTTATTTTTAATTAATAAAACTTTTTTAAAAAATGCAATCTAAATTCTTAAGATAATTCAAACTGTAGTCAACGATTCTACTAAATTATGCTTATAAATGAACTACTTACGATTAAATTTTCATTTCTTAACAAGTTACGAATAATGCTATTTTATTAACTTCTTTATTTATAGCTTACCCAGCATTTGCGGCTAATAAATCTTAAATTTTTATGAACATTTTTTAGTTTTTTTCAACAACTTGATTAAAACTGCACGAAGTTTAATGCATTACTTTGCACTTCAGATTTTTTCTTTCCTTTTTTGGTTCCTATTCTTTTATAATATGCACATATTTACATATGACTTTTTCCCAAAATTAGCCAATAATTTCGAAATACAATTTTTTTACAGAAACTTTGTTGAAAGGTCCTCCCCATAACTTTTACTAAACTTAAAACAAAACATTATATTATCTTCATAAGAGCTAGAAAATAAAGAAATAGTATACCAGAAGCATAGATTTTAATTTTAAAATAAATGTGAAAGAGCATTAATTATATGTGAATGGATTTTTAAGAGAATGATAATCGAAGAAAAAGCATATTTATCCATTTAATTATTAATAAAAAAACATTCTAAAATTTTCTATAATCATGGAAAGAAATATAAAAATTCATTCAAATATCGATTTAAGCCATACAAGATCAAACTATTATACAGTGCATACATCGCAGAAAGCTATTAAATAAAAATAAAAGTGATGACTAATGTTTAATTTACAAATTATACATATTTCAATTTTGAATAATTTCTGTAAAAAAGAAACAATATTTCTAGAAAAAATTTCAACTTGATTTCTATGCATGTAAAATTATTTTTTTTAAAAATTGAAAAGGGGAAAAATACAAAAATTTCTTCAACATTTCCATAAGATTTTACAGATATTTTTTAAGTAATTTTTTTCTCTCATATTTTTTAAAGAAAGCAAAATTCAAACAAACAGAGTTTATAAGTTCTGTCAAAAAATTAATTTAAATACTATACAGATAATAAACTTCCTTCAAGAGAAAATTATCTGAATGCTCCACGGTCTAATGATGAAACATTTCACTAGCTCTTTCTAATTAGGTCAGTGCTATGATAGGTCAACCTCATTTAAAGCATGATCTTGAATCAAAATACCAACACAGTTTCAGTTAAAAGGTTAAATGACGAAGCAATTTTTGAGTTCAATTTGGAATAGAATTACAAAAAGTGATTGAGAGCAACATTATATAAAATTATCTATATTCCATATATGTTAGTAAAAACTCTTAAAAATTGAATTATTTTAATAATGTGTATTAATATCAAGAATACTTTTTTTTTTTGGAAAGGCTCAATTTTCAAATTATACTCCTCAATTTTTTTTTACTGTTAAGAGTTCTCAGAAAATTATACGCATATTTTTTAATTGTTTATAAAAAAAGCTGAAATGCACTTCCTAAATTTATTATGAGTTCTGGATAATAGGTAAATAATTTTATAATTTGAAATTAATTTTTTTTAAAAATTTAGTCTTATAAAAATTGCCACAGATATATATTGAAATTTATCACAAATAGTAAAACAAAAAAGAAAGATATCTCAACTATTATGAAAAATATGTTTTATTTTGAAAATCACACTAATAATTATTAACACATATGACACACCTTTATATATACTTTACTTATAGAATTTCAAAGAGTACCTTATATTTACTTTATATATATTAGAAAATTTTCAGTTCCTTTATATACAGATAAAATATAACACCTAATAAATATATATTTCTTCATATACAGGATATTTACATAGCTTTAAAAATTCATTATGAGAGAAAGATTTCTATTAATAGATGAAAAATAATTCTTAATTTTTTAAAAGTAAAAATTTTAAGACAAGCCAATAGTTGTCTAATTATTTTCACAATAAGTTCAGTTTGAGCAACTTTTATGTAAATATTTTTTTAATAGATGTAAAATAATAATGCATGTTATTTATTAAGAAATGAATACAAAACTTTTTAAACAAAGTTTGTATAGGAACAAAAATTCAATATTTATTTATGTTGCAATTATTAGATTCTTTTAGTTAGATATATTAAAGGAAGAAAAAAACTATTTTATCTAACAATAAAAAAAAATGTGTAATTGTTAATTATTCTAACATATGAGTAACATGCAAATGTCAACTATTCTAAACATGTTTATTCAATTCAATATCCCAAATAATATTAACTGATTGCCTCATTTTATAAAAAAATAAAAAAAAAATAACCAATATTTACTAAAAAAAAATCTAAGCTACATCGATTGTTATTCCACATTAAAAAATAAAAATAAAATGTGCAAAACGTTTTACACAAAGTTTAAACAACGAAATGCAGAGCAGCAAGGAATTTCTCGAAAATTTTGTTTTCCGAGATATTACGAAAAAAAATTACAAGTTGCAGACTAAAATTATAGCACAGTTAAAAAAAAAAAAAAAAAAAAAAAGATGGGAATTTTGTGCAGAAGAATTCCTCAGATCTATGCATGCACATTTTTTTACTAAAGATTCTTCTTTTTTCACCTTAATCAAAAGAATGATTAAATTGTTCGATATTTAATTGCAAAAAGTATGCAAAGAATAGTAATATTACTCTTGCATCAATATTTATATTTCGAAAAATATGAAAACAATTTTTAATTTTATGTAAATCTTAAATTATAATATGTGCATTTCTGCAGGTAAAGTTTCCTGTTTATCCCCCTCCCAGAGCAACTTCTAACCGAACAAATTCATCCCACGAATCATACTTCCTGGTATATTTCTGCTTGGCACTTTGCCATGTGAAGGAAAAAACATTTTGATTTTTAATAGGGAACTTTCGAGATTATAGTGTGTACTTAAAGTTAAACAGACAAGATTATGATTCCAAAATAATATTCTCATTTCTCGAAAACGACCGAAGCATACAACTACGCCACAGAAATGTGACCTCAATTCTGTTCTTGTGAAGTTCAATAAAAAGACGGAACACGAAATAAACAAAATGACAATACCTGGTTGAACCATAGCGTATTCCACTATATTCTTATAATATAAAAGTTCCACATAGGTAGTCACTAAATGTATCTTTTAATCCTTAGTGTTCACGGAAGTGCAGTAACAAATAACTATATGAATTTTTTTTCACCACAATTCTTTTGCCACGTAAACTTCAAGTTTAAAAAGATCACAATATATATTTTTTGTCAATCTTTAAAGAGTTACGTTAAATTCCAAGGCACCATATTGATTAAACAACCGAAATTAATCCTTAAATTTTCAAGCGGCTTTGGTTACAAGTATGTTATTTCAGATATTCCAAGAGTAACATGAACGACAAGCCGCGTAATTTTCAGACTGAACTAGATTACGAGAGTCAGCTGGTCGCAAGAAACCAGAAGGCACCTTTGACCAATGAGAGGATCGCTTTAGGGTTGTTTTCGGAGACGAGCCAAAATGACGCCAACTGTTGGAAATGGCGCCAAGCGAAAACTTCACGTGAACAAGCAATCTTTCTCTGAAAACAAATCGATCGTTTGGTGCAAGAAATAAATAATAAAGAGAAAGGATTTTTCGGTTTCAGTTTCAATGCTTGTTTTTCAAAAATCCGCTCACAGGAGTTTTCGAAACACAAACAAGGTTAGCAGCACGCGTAAATGTTATGCTCTTGCTGAATGTTGGAAGACGTGTTACTTCGTGTTTGTGGTTAAGATAAGCTCTCTCTTTGTATCACGTCGGCATATTCTAGATGTCTTTTAGGCAGAACATTTTAGTTGTTACCGGTGTTCTATTAGAATAAAACACCTTTACGGATAGAATTTGTTGACTAATTTCGATTCCTCACTGCTTATGGCCAACAAAATTTAAGTAAGATCGGAGATTCTTTTATGAAAAACAATAAATATTTTTTCGAGAATCCTAATTAATTCTTAGTTTCTACCCTACAAATCTCCTTTCTTAATCCCAGTAAGAGTTATACTTTAAATTTAGTTTAATCTTATAATGAACAAAAAGGAAAGCTAATCTTTTAAAGAATGAAAAAGAAAAGCAGCTTGATAAAACGAATAGTATACCTAAAAATTAATTTTCATATTTTTTACTTTGTAATTTAATTTTTAAACTACAAGCACTTTTTTATGACACATCTCTTTAATAGTTCAACCTTTTAAAGTCTCCCTCCTTTGGCCCTAATAATAAAGCACGCAAAACCGTTTTTTTTTTTTTTTTTTTAATTATGAACATTTAAGAGTATGTGTTCCCATACATCAACCTTTCTTTAATTCATTTTTTTTTCCTCCAGAAATCTTCCAAGTTTCATATCTAGAAATATCAATGGCACAGCTAAGTTTAATTTAGCAAAATCATTGCGTTTTTAAGTCATGTACACTATCTGACAGAAAACTTTCTGTTGACTCTTATTCGTTCAAAATTTGATAAATATCTACAGTTTAGTTCATGGACCAGAGTTCAATTTCTTTTACATTTAGTAAAATCTAAAACAGAGAGATTCGTCGAAAAATTGACATTAAATTTATTTATTTTTGAAGGAAGGGTATACTTATTATTAGAGAAAATAAGAATACATATCAGCTGATTAAAAAAATAAATCTGTATGTAACTAAGTGAACACAAACAGCTTTGGATTTAAAAAGTGCTGCATCATTGAAAGGTTTGTTACAAAAAGGATATAATTTGTATCAATGGAGTTTAAAAACCCCTTGCAGCATATTCTTAAGTTCGCATTGCATCCAGCTATGTAAGGAAGCAACTTATACACACAATGTTATCAAGCAGAAGCACAATGAAGTTGTTCAAAAATGAAAGGTATACTTTTGATACTGGATAAGAAGAAAACACAAATGCAGATAAACCTCTAGAATGCTTGGTAAGTCCATACAATTTATGATCAAAGCAAATTTAAATGATTTGAATCCATAATTTAAAACTAAAATTCGCTCTCAAAAAAAAATTATTTTTTCAAATTGCCGTTCAGTCATCAACTCACATTGAAATAAACTGTGTATTGTCATGGTTTTCACAGTTAGATCTCTGAACAAACTAACACGGATGAATATAAACCATAAACTTATTTGGAAAGAATTAAAATTAAATCTAGAAAATGATATTCAATTCCAAAAAGGCAAAAATCTCAAAAGCAAATGAAAAATGACCGATGAATGTACGATAAAAAATGATTTGAAATATAAAACTTGAATTAATAATTTCGAACAAAATGTTTCCCTTGATTTTTTTTTTTTTTTTTTTTTTTTTTTTTTGAAAACTATAAAATCATTCATACTTATTCAATAGCACTCATTATTCAATTTATCCTTTTCTTGAAGTGGAAAGTTATAATTTCTTTTTTATTATTTTTTTATTGTTATTATTATTTATTAATGTTATTTATACATTACAAGTGAACAACAGATTAAAAATCATTCTTTACTGTAATAAAATAAAAAATAATAAGATAAATAAGGGTAATAAGATAAAAAAAATAATACATCCAAAATTTAATTTTAAGAACCACCATATTAAAAGGATAAAAGTATAGAAAAAATATTTTTTAAATCATGAATTTTGATATGCCTTGAAGTAATTTTGAGCAATTGCAAACGATTTCTGCTAAAATTTCATATTAAATAATATTCAATTTTTTGCAGACTATATATATGTTAACATCTTAGAATAAATTTTATGAAAAATAAAACTGGTTAATTAAAAGTAATTGTAGTAATTTAAATTAGTACTTTAAATTACTTTTCTTATCAAAAGACTTACTTGAGGAAGAGGTAAGGAAAAGAATTATATTTTTAAACCAAAAATGCAATGTTATTAAAGAATTGTAGAAGGAAAAAATATTTTTTGTGAGTCATAAATTGGAGAATGAGTTCAGCTATAAAACAAAAATGAAATAATCATGTAGAAAGGGAAAAAAAGACACAGCACCAAATATTAATATGTATATATCGTTACTAGTTTATAAATAAAATATATTTAAAATGTTTTGAAAAAAATGAGATGATCAAACATCTTTCCAAATAAGTGATATGGCTTGTGGCTTTGATAAGAGATATTTTCCTAAATCAATATGCAGAATAATTTTTTTAATGAGAGTTGTTTAAAAAGCAAAGTTTAAAATTTAACACCATTGAAAACTAGCGATTGAGATAAGAAAAGATAAACAAGCAAATCATTACAGTTTTTAAATGGACTTTTATTGTTCTTAAACAGTAAAACATAAAGTAACAATGATGCAAACACTATTTAAATTTTTAATACTTTCATGAAATCGAAATATTCTAGATGCAGTATAATTTTGATCGGAAGTCGAAATTCAATTGAATTGGATACTTGAATTTTACAGATTAGTTGCAAATAAACTTTTGAAATATTACTAATATAGTAAATATCTGACAATAACGTTGCCTAATTAACAAAAATACCAGATTGATAAAGTTTTTTTTTTTTCAAAAAAAATCCGCATTATATAGTAAAATTAATATTAATTACATGAAATACACAAAATTATATTGAAAATAAAACATAAAATAAATAAATACAATAAAGAAACGAATAAGAAAATAAGAGTCAAAAATTGAACAGCAATTTATTTATCGTTTGCCACACGCCAAGTTTCTGGCATTCCACATGCAATCATTCGTTCTTCTGAAAACACTGGATTATTGGAAAAGCCGAATTGGCGGAGTGCCGGATAATAGAAACAAACAGTATGGAATTATTCAACAGATTTATTTCCATGAATGACTGTAATTATTAGAGAAAACATTGTTTACATTTACAGAAAAAAAAGAAACATTTTCAAAATTTAGGAAGAATCAATAATCAATTAATTGCAGACGAAATTATCCCTGCAGAGAACTTTAAAAAATTGATTCTATGAATTTAAGGAAAAAAGAAGTTTTGAAAGGGGTTTTATTTATTTACCTTCCTCTATTTGTTATGATTAAAATAAATTTGTATTTCAATAAATTTATAAATATATTATTTATTCTTTTCCATCAACTTAGTTTCCTGTTGTTTTTTGTACATCTTGTTTAATTTTTCATTTTCCCATAGAAGTAAATATGCTCAAAATTAAATAAAATAATATAATCATCGAAAAACAGTAGTGTTTCAGAACCGCCTACCTTTTCAACAGAAGGTTTTCATACACTTAATTTTAAGATATTCAAATAGTATGGTAATAATTTTTTAATATAAAAATGCTGTGTAAAGGCAATTTTAAAATGCTAAATAATTGAAATAATCTTAAAATGTCAGAATTAGATGGAGAATAAAAACTATCATTAGTTTTTGGAAAAAAAACTGTTTTATTAATGAGATTTTAATAAGAATTTATTCACTAAATTATGTTTCTATCCTGTTTATGTGATTTAATTATCTTTAATAATTATTTTTAGTAAATTAGTTTATTTGTATCTTTTTATTCTTTATATACTCGTTCATGTATAAATGAATACTGAACATATCCTCAAAATTAAAATAAAATAAATTTTTTCAAGAAAAAGCCTTTTACAATTTATTTGGATACTTTAAATGTAAGAAATATCTGGAAGCATATCCGATTACCGTATATCCGATCTTCCATATAATATCAATTTGTATAAAGGGGAAAAAAATATTGTGTCTATATTTCATGTAATACATTACATAGGCTTTTAGCTAGGGTTAATAAATATGCCTTACAGAAAATCTCCTGAATAATTTGTGCAACGTTTTCAGAGTAATTTAAAGCTGTACTTTCATCTAGTGCGCAAAACCCGTGTACTAAATTCTTTCAAATTAAATTATATTATCTTTTATATTTTAAAGCATTATAACATTATTCTTAATTGATTAAGTTTCGAAGTTTCATGTAATATTTTATAATTCAAAAAAATATTTTACAGTAACATTTAAAAAAAATTGTCCAACCTTTAATTAAATTTTATTTAAATGGCATTAAACACGTATGAATTTTTTTAATTACTTTTAAATTCTGATATAAAGTTACTTTAAAATATTGATTTGGTACGCTTTTTTATATACGATATAATGGAAAAAAAATCATTTAAAAGTATTCCGCAGTTTAATATTTTGTTATATTTGTTTATCAGAATTTGGTGCTAAAAATTGTTTATATAGAGATAAAACTAACAATAAAAAATATGGCATTTCAACTGCAAAAAAGAGAAAAGACAGGTATTACGTATGTCTTCTTTAATAACTTTGTCCTGTTTTAGTCCTTTATTTCGGGTAAATTAATATTTTCATAGAATTTAATTAATTAATTTTCTTTGAAGAAAAATTAAAGTCGTATTTATTTATACATTATGAAATAATTTTAAAAATATATATAATGAGCTATGTGCAAATTACAAGGGAGACATGTTTGAATTTTCACAAATTCATCTAATAATAAATGTTTGTTATAAGGCGATTTCTTATTTCGCAGAACACCTCTTTGTATGTGTAATCTTCCGTATTAAACAATGGAAATTTACGAATAAAATGAGATAACTAGAAAAATGAATAAAAGTTACGAAAATTGCAAAGAAATTGGAAAGATGGTTTCATGCTTGTTCTTTAACATCTGAAAGCAAGATTTTCTCAACCGATCATAATGCAATCTATCATTTTGCATCGACTAAGAAATCTATTGTTTCTTTGCTTTCAACTGTATGTGATTTAAAATATTTCGGAACAGCTTTTTTCACTACGAACAATTGAAAAGCAACTCTGCCAAACCATAAATAAAGCAAAACAGAATCTCTCTTTCATTTTATTTTTTATTCTATGCGAATAAAAATTCGGTTTTTCAACACTATACATGTTTCAAGAACTTTTAATATTTTTATTTTTATTCTGTTACACTCTGAAACAAAAGAAAAATACAAAGGAGGAAAAGTGTAGAAGATGATTTACAAATAAATTGTTATTTCGAATCGACAACGAGGAAATGAATAAGTGGCAATTACTTAATTTCTGTTTACGATAAAAGATGAATGTGCATTTGTTTCCGTTTGTTTATAAGCGCTCTACAAGATAATTGCTGAGTGTCGGGCTGTCAAAACTGGAATAAATGTTTCGAAGGATGGAAAATAATAATTAGGACATTGGATTTATTTTATTTTAATTAATTAAAAAGGAAGCATTTTTCCCCTAGAAATTGAGTTTTAAACCATGTTAGAATTTAATATATTAAATGTCCAATGATAGCAATTTAAATGTAGTAAATTTATTTTCATAATTTTCGTCCATATTAAAAATACTTCTATGCATAATTCGTGAAAAAACTTTGAATTCGCTCAATCAGATTCAAATCTCTTCAGTTGTTTTTATATATATCTAATGAAAGTTGTGTAGGAGGATATATTCTTATAATTGAAAACTAAGAGATGAAATTAAAGTTTATTCCTTTTTATTAGCCGTTTTAGAAGAGCAAGTAATTGGGCGAAATAAATTGAATATAAGATTAAAATTTAATATGCTATGCGATAACTTGATTTACATGATTTTCTCAGTAAAATATTTGTCATCCTGTATCATATCCAAGGTAAATAGCATCTGAGATGTAATGTTTTTTATTTATTTTTCCTATTTCCTTTTAAAAGGTGTCATTTTTATTTTTTATATTTCACTTTAATAGTTTGCAGTACATAAAATTAAGTAAATAAATATATATAATTTTTTTTAAATCTCATGTCGAATAAATTATATGTACACGAATAGATTTTTTTTAAATTTAATGAACGGTTTTTATAATTTGTTTGAAAAGAAATACTGTTGAAATAAAAAGAATATAAATGTGATTTTAAAGAGTACAACTTCAGAAACTTTAATTAGAATAGATTTAGATCGTTTGATGAAAAGACTGTAATGTGAAAGGGATCAATTAGTCTATTAAAATATCCAACAAATTAGAACACGTTCAAAAATATATAAAGAAAAGCATGTCGAATTATTCAACATTAGAAGTGTGCTTGTAGTGCCAAATATTTTTCATAAAATATTTGGCAACATTAATATTACATTTATATAATAAAAAATATAAACAATGATATATTAGAATGGCATTATTTTTAAACAGCTTTCAATATAATGGTATATATGATCTTCAACAATTCAAAAATAGTTCAGTAGAATTTTGTTGAAGTAGTTGAGTTCATATCAGCTCCATTAGGTACAAAAATAAAATAAAAAATATTGTTGCAAAACCTGTTTCATAAAATTTTTTAAAAAAATTATATTGCAATTAAAACAATATAGCCGGAAAAATAATTTATATCTATAAAAACACCAAAGTACATGGCATAAATAATTTTTATTACTTATTGTCGAATGGCAACAGTACAACATATATCGTATCAGATTGCTTTAAGGAATGTTTTAAATTATTGAAACTGCAAAATATTATTAGAAATGCTCTAGAGAAAATCCGTCTTATCTGCAAAAAGTGAATTCAGTCAGAGTAAAGAAGATAAAAAAAGAAATCAAGAGATAAGTTTTAGTTTAGAGGAATTCAAAAAACAGCCAAACCATCGCCAAATCGACAATCATTGTGATTTGCATATGGAAATTGATGCTTCAAACCTCCAAACTAATTATCTTACAAAAATTCTTTGTATTATCTTCAGACTCAAAAGAAACATTTTTGTCATGAAAATCAGTTTCATTTCCTTACAATTTTTCTCCTCTCAATTCTAATTCATATATTATCCGTAAAGATGTTTTTAAAAGCTATAATGGTATTCAAAGTTCATTTATTATTTAAATGGTATTCAAAGTTCATTTATTTTACTGTATGATTTTATTTCGTAAATCATAAAGAGGGATTTCCATTTAAGTTTTTATTTCGTAATATATATACATTTTTTTTAACTTGGAATAAGCATATATAATTGAATTCATGTTTTTTATTTGCATTAAATAATAAGGCGAAATGCCTTATTAGTACATTTTTATTAATCATTTATTATAAAATCAATAATATGGAGAGCAAACTGGTCATCAAAGGAAGCTAGTGTTTTAAATATTAAAATGACGTTAAAATCCCTTTTGTAATAAAATATTTTTGGAAGTTAAGATAGAAACCTTCCATAGTTTTGTCTTGTTCTCAATTATTAAATAAACAGTAATTACTAAACCAATTAAGGTTTAAAAAAACACTTCAATATATAGACTTCTATGTCTTCGTTTATATCTGAGTTTAATTCATTTGGAGTAAGCAGATTTAATTACATTCATGCTTTTTATTTGCATTAAATAATGCGAAATGCTTTATTAAGACATTTTTTATTAATCATTGATTAAAAAATCAGTAATATGGAGAGCAAAATGGTTATCAAAGGCAAATAGTTTTCTAAATATTAAAATGGTGTTAAAATCATTTTTGTTATAAAATATTTTTTGGAAGTTGAAATAGAAACCTTTTATAATTTTGTCTTGTTCTGAATTATTTAAATAAATAGTTACTTAATCAATTAAGGTTTAAAAATACACTTCAACATAAAGACTTCTAGGTTTTAAAATATATCTGAGTTAAATTTGGAAATATTTCCCTTCTGAAATCTTTAGCATTTCACAAAATGAAAGGTAAATGAATAAGAACCAATTAATGAAACAAATACTATATTCAAAGAATTATTTAAACGAAACAGAAACAGAAGTAACCACGGAAACGAAACCAAAACCGGAATCGAAACGAAAAATCATTACTGATTCAAACAAGTTTTAAGAATTAAAATGTTTTTAAATCAATCATTGTATTTAGAGAGCGCAAATGCAGCTACAACTAAAATACAAATGAATATAAATTAATTAACAAAATAAGACAACCGAATCAAAATAATCAATAGAAAAAAATTGTCAATAGAAAAGGAATCCGGCCTGAAAACTTCGTCAGGGACCACTTTCAAGCAAGGATTCCAAATAAGGGTTTTTTCTGTGAGGCATCGGTGGACAATGGTCAAAAGTATTGACACCTCGTGACCCGAATATATATATATACACACACACACACACACACACACACACACACACACACACACACACAGACACACCAAAATTTGAAACGTAGCAACTCAAGTAAACTTTTCATTTGCAATTTCAAATTTCAATTACAATCGCATTGAGAAAACAGAATTAAAGAAATCATGAACGATACTTTTGGTTACAATTTTCCCAGAGTGTGCATAAAAAGAACCCCACCGTTACAGTCATAAAGAACGGCTAAGACGAAACCAGAAAAGAATCCAGTTTAACAATGTTATCAGATCCCTTCTACCAAGAATATCTATTTTTAAACACACGCGTGCTTAAGACAGCGCCGGACTTTGACTCGAAGGTCGAGTGATTCGCCTTTTGAAAGACTTGACCAGAAACGAAGACAATTTTTCTATACAACTTCGACGCTTGCAGGAAGAGAAATAAGGTATTTTATCCTTTCGAGATTGCCACTGAAAGAATTAAATAAAAAAAACGGTTTTAAAAAGGCGTTTGGTAATGGAATAAACGAGTTAAGAATTAATCGGTTTTAAAACCTAAAGTTATGAAGCAGAAAATTGAAATATTGTAATAAAATTATATGGACAGAGTTTTCCAAGAAATTTCTGATGCAAAAATATATGTTTCTTTCTTCCTTTCTTTTCTTTTCTTTTCTTTTCTTTTTTTTTTAATAATAATAATAATTTTTAATAAAATTTAAGAAATTTTTTTTTTCATTCTAATGGAATATTCGTTTTATTCTATCATGCAGACGATTATTTTCCATAAATTAAATAATATCAAATTTCATAAATCACAAAAGCTAGAACAGCAATTTTAACAATCAGATTACTATTTTCCAAACAACATGTATATAACAGCTACATATTCAAATGTATAGCAATCTTTTTATAAAATAAATATTTGAAAGCATATAATAGCTATAAATTCAAATATTAATTGTATACATAATAAACTTCAAAAAATTTGGCTCTTTGGCACATATTTAAATTTTTTTCTACAATCACATAAATAATAATTCCTTCTGACAAAAATGTTTGATATTAAAATGGAATTACCCTTGTAAAGTAAATTTATCAAGTATAATTTTCAAATATATTTTTAGTACGAATTCATAAAATTAATTTTTAAAATGAAACGTAAAAAAATATCTGCAGAAATTATGTAATTTTATTGCGACGCTATAAAAAATTATCCTGATTTTGAAGTTACAAGTGTAAAATTTATTTCGAATGCCCAGATTTTATTTTATTTATTTATTTTAGAAAGTATATTTTATAACAACTAGTATATTAGACTAAATGCAACTAGTATATTTTATAAAAATTAAACTATCAAAATAATTTAATTATATGCAAGATCAGTAAAAGCAAGCAGTGAATATTATATACTTTTATCTTGTATTACTGGCAACAGCAAATATAATTCGCCTTTGAAAAACACCGTCTATCTCATTTTTGAAACAATATCACGTTTGCACGTTACAAAATACATAAATCAACTCTCTACAATTTCTTAGTTTAATAAACGAACATTCAGGGGAAAAAATTAATTAAATTACGCAAGAGGAAAAAACACACCAAAATGAAATACCCAGAAAGAACGGGCAAACATAATTTTTAAGTAACAAAAGAAGTACGGAATAAAAATAGAGTGAAGCTAAGTTGGGAATAAAATAAAGCAAGACAAATTCGAAAGCAAGAATGCATTTTCAAGGTCAACAGTTGGCTTTTCCTCATTTCTGAGTGAACTTCCTTTTTCAGATTTGATCGGGAATAAATAATCTCGTTTTTACTTTCTCGTGTATGAAGAATAAAGTATAGAAATCAACCGAAATTACGAACTCAAAATTTTGACATATCTAGTCCTTCCTGAGTTCCAAAAACACATTTTTGAAAATGTCCATTTGTCTATTAGTGACAAACATAATTGAACTAGACGATAGAATTTTAATGTATGATTTTCTCAAAAATGTATTTTTCAAACTCAAGGAAGTCTTAAACATGGAAATTTGTTAAAACATCGAAATCGAATTTTTTGATGATTAGAATTTTAATGATTAGAGTTAGAATTTTTGAAAATGTCCATTTGTTTGTTTGTAACAAAGATAATTGAACTAGACGATTGTATTTTAACATATGATCTTTTCAAAAATATATTTTTCAAACTCAGGGAAGTCTAAAACGAGGAGATTTGATAAAACATCGAGTCCGAATTTTTTGATGATTAGAATTAGAAATTTTTGAAAATGTCTATTTGTTTGTTTGTGACAAAAATAATTGAACTAGAGGATTGTATTTTAACATATGACCTTTTCAAAAATATATTTTTCAAACTCAGGGAAATCTAAAATGAGGAGATTTGTTAAAACATCGAGTTCGAATTTTTTGATGATTAGAATTAGAATTTTTTAAAATCTCCATTTGTTTATTTGTGACAAAGATAATTGAACTAGACGATTGTATTTTAATATATGAACTTTTCAAAAATGTATTTTTCAAACTCAGGCAAGTCAAAACCGAGGTGATTTGTAAAAACATCGAGTTCAAATTATTTGATGATTAGAATTAGAATTTTTGAAAATCTCTATTTGTTTATTTGTGACAAAGATAATTGAACTAGACGATTGAAATTTAATATACAATCTTTATACCAAGTTTGTAGATGTCTGTGAAATTTTGTGTGCTCAGAGGAAGTCAGGCTTTCTTTGGGACAGTTGCAATTACACTTGCAGTTTTATGTAAAATTTTGATTTCAATTAATTACAAGAAATGGGCCTAAAACACAAATTTTGTTAGAGTGCATGCGAGAAAGTTTTAAAAAACCCATTTCCGCTGGATTTTTTTCGTTCTTAAATTTTTTCTGGTTTTTTAAGAAAAATCTCATTCGATGCTTTCATTTGATTTTCGAATATCGTGTTATTTAAATAAAAAGCTTAAGTTTCGCTTCATTTCAAATAATCATTTTTAGAGTATTATGATCATGTATTTTAAGTTTACTAAACAATTAGTATAGCTCAACTTTTTTTTTATCGTTTTTGATTGAGTGATGCATTATTCAATATTTCTGGCAAATTTTAAATCAAACTATGCATACTATATTCCAAACGATTTCAACAGTAATTTTTTACATACATACATACATACATATATATAGATATAGATATATAAACAGAGATGTTGTAATACATTTCTTGAAGTAGCATAAAATTTGCTACATCAAACTGGTTATAAAATAATAAAACTATAATAAAATTATAATTTATAATTATAAAATAATCTATACTTATAATAAAGCTCAATGTGTGTGTGTGTGTGCGTGTGTGTGTGTGTGTGTTGGCGCTCTACAGGCCAGACCGTTGGACCTACAGCTACCAAATTTGGTACATGCATACCTTGGAGGTTCGGAATGTGCACCTCGGAGCCCTTTTTTCGAATTTTTAATTAGAATTTGAATTAATTAAAATTTAAGCGAAATTTCGACGTTTTTCCGTTATAACTTCCGAAAATATCATTGGACAAACATGATTTTTACATCAATTTAAAGATAAAAAAATTAGCTTTCTAACGATATCAGTTTTTTTAATTTATAACGTAAGCTTCTATTTTTAACGAATTTTTAAAGAAATATTTTAACCATGTTTTTATCACGTGACTGGATAAAATAAAAGAATGCCGGAAATTCAAATAAAAAAAAAAAATTATCATCGCAAAATAAATCTACAGAAATGCAATTGTCAGCACGTGACAGGATAAAATAAAATAAATATAAAATGTGATATTTTCTTTAAAAAATAAATGCAAATGATTCTATGATCTTTTGCAATATCTGTATCATTAATTCCATAAATTATCTTTATTTACAGTAAACCTGATTGAATTTAGACAGGATATGCATTGAAATCGCGACTTAATGGCATATTTATGTAATCGTTTGCAATATCTGTATCATTAATTCAATACTTTTTTCCCTTTCTCGCTTTCTTTGAAAAAAAAAACATATTTCTTATTTTGGCAACATTATCGAAAAAAACATTTTTAATATTTTGGAAGCATAACCGATAGTTAAAACTGATTGATTTATAAAATTAAAGAATATTATTAGGAAAAGGTGTTCTTTTAGGACTTTTCGTCCATCATCTTAAAGAAAATATTGCTTTCAGGCCAATCAATTCCCGGAATTACTTAATGTGATTTAATTGAAAATTTTAGAAAGCATTACTCATGGCGAACCAGCTGGTCGCCAAAGGCGGCTAGTAAATCAATAAAACTGATTTTTTAGCAAAAAAACAAGAAAGAAAAGAAAAAAAAGAAATCTTACAGTTGGTGAGATTATCTCAAATAATTCATAAATTTGAAACGAAAAATATTAGAAAACTTAATATAAGAAAAATTTTACATCAAAAGAATATCTATTTCTACTAGGGCTAAACAGTGACATACATTGAATATAAAATTAATTCATCATTTGAATCAAAATTTCAAAATAGAATAACTAAATGTGAAAACAATTAGTATGTCAAAGTGCCTTAAGTCACTCTAATCAGATTTTGAACACATTGTATCGAAACTATCGACTCTAACGGAAACTACGGGGGATTTATCTTTAAATAGCGTTATCGCTCAGAGCTTTGATATTTTATCACAGCAGGCAATAGAATTTCCGTCACCATATGCAACAGAACGGAGCAATCGTTGCAGGGGACAAATATTTTTTTATTGATCAGTATTATTTAACGACTAGCCGTCTTGGACGATCAGCATGGAATTTTACTTTTACTTACTTTTAATTAAATCTCTTATGCATAGGTTAATTTTCGTGATTTATCTATAAAGTATTTTGAAGAACAAATTTGAGATAAATATCAAAGCCAAATAATTTTAATATCTTTACATTAGTTCGGTTAATTGTGTACATGAACCTTTCTAGTGTCTTTCCGGCTTCGGAACCGGAGGGTTTCAGGTTCGAGACTCGATTAAACCGAAGAACCGTCGTGTGAGGGGGTCTCTTGCACTTTAAATCCGTCAGGTCAAACGGCCTCAAGCTAGTGTGGTGTGGAGAGGGGGTTGCCAGTTCAGGTGTCGTCCTCGTCGTCGATCATGGTTCCAAATGGCAAAATCCGTCCCAAAATAGCCCTAGTGTTTCTTTACAATGGGAAGTTAATATAACTAAACTAAACTTACCATGAAGAATTTTAATGTAACCAAATTATGTCGTTGATTACGTTAGTCTCAGAATTATATAAAAATTAAAATAATAAATACGAGTCAATTAGTGGAAGCACTGAATTGATTTTTTGATTTTTTGATTTTTGATTGATTTGATTTTTTGACACAGTGAGCCCTCTCCGGAACATTTCTAATAATCTTTTTCAGTTAAATTAATTAGCTAAGAGAAGAGATGAATTCTTTGCACCTATACAAATTTTCAATAAAAAAGTTTGAAATTCGTACTATAGTTTATTTACATTTGATTATTGCCATTCGACAATAAGAAATAATAACAATTCTCATGTCAATTATTTTTGTTTTTTTTTTTTTTTTTTTTTTTTTTTTTTTAAAATACAGAGAGATTGTGTTAGTGATATTTTTTGCTTCATTAATTTTAGTTCTTGATGCAAAGCTTTAATTCATTTGATTGTACTTAAATATATTTAAATAAACTTTAATTTACTTTAAATTTTAGTTCGTTTATTTGAATTAATCATAAATAAACTTAGCCAAATTAGTTCAATTACTTATATTTCAAACATTAATTTCGAAAACATATTACTATATTTGACAAATAAACATATTAACACGATAATGTTTTTTAAACTGGCAAACTATTTGTAATATACACCGGGCGGTATGATTTAAGTAAAATCATGTATTATAAGGCAGATTGTTAGGTTTTAAGTCTTCACGTTTGTTAGGCAGTTAAGTTCTGTACAATAACAACGCACATGTTTTTTAATTTTTTAAAAATTTTAATCAGAAATTTGTAGGATTTTAATTCTGATTAATAATGGGGTGTATTATTATACAAAAATGTTTTTACGTCACTTTAAAATTCAAGTTAAAATATATTTACCTGTGTTTTACAATATATTTCTTTGTTCTGGAAACTATATTTATAAACATGGGCGTTAAAGTGATATCAAATACTTATTTACGTGCATATAGCTTTTATTATTAGGAGTTAGTTTTTAAAAATAATTTAAATACAAGCAAATCAATATTATCATGCTACGATTTTCCGAATTTAATTTATTTTACTCTTTAAACTGTTTTTATTTTATTCTATTTATTTAAAAAAAAAAATCCATATTGCTTCATTTGGAACAAAAATATTTCGATGAGAAATATTTCTATACCTCTATAACTTCACATTTCATATTGTGTGCACTTATCATAATCGAAATCACTATATAGACATCAAAGGTTTTCCTTCTATAAATCTCTAAAAACATTCAATTTTTATCTTTCTTGTGTATAAATATACATCTATTGTTTTTATCCAGTTTTGGATGGTTCGAACTAAACTCAGGTGAGTTTAAATTAAAGATAAGCCTATTTGATATACAAAAACATTATCTCTCCTGGTGATTATCAGAAAAATATAATAAAAGTTTAAGTTTCTAATTTTATATCTATATCGAAAATAAGCATTAAATGCATTCGCTAAGAGAAAAACCGAATTAAAACTTCGGTTAAATTAGATTAGGTTCATATTCCTCCAATTCAAATTCAGATTGATGTAATAATGCGCGCGCATGATTCAAGAAGAACACGGAGTAAACAAATATTAACTCATTTTTTCATCAAAAATACATAAATTTAAAAATAAACTCTCCTGCTGATTATCAGAAGAAGAGAATAAAAGTTTAGGTTTCCAATTTTATTTCTATACCGAAAACAAGCATTAAATGCTTTCACTAAGTGAAAAACAAAATTGAAACTTCGGTTAAAATAGATTAGGTTCATATTCCTACAATTTAAATTCAGAATGATGAAATAATACACACGCATGACGCAAGAACATGGAGTAAACTGAATTTTTCATCAAAAATACATAAATTTAAAAATGAATTCTTCTGCTGATTATCAGAAGAAGAGAATAAAAGTTTAGGTTTCCAATTTCATTTCTATACCGAAAACAAGCATTAAATGCATTCACTAAGTGAAAAACAAAATTGAAACTTCGGTTAATATAGATTAGGTTCATATTCCTACAATTTAAATTCAGAATGATGAAATAATGCACACGCTTGACGCAAGAGCATGGAGTAAACTGAATTTTTCATCAAAAATACATAAATTTAAAAATGAATGACAATTTTAATATTAAAATTTATTTTGTTTGAAATATAAAACATGAAAACTGCAAAGAAAGCGTTTAAAACCAGCAGGAGTTATCTCTCCGAAACTTGCTCGCATATTCAACAAATGTAACCGTAACTGTTTTCCTCGGCCCTCTAGCGGCCGTTGCCATAACAATCGGTTCTTGACTTGGAAGCGAGTGTAAAGCATGATGTAGTCCCTGAGTATTACTTTAATTCATATATATTAAAAGTTATTGTCCTAAATAGTTTTGTCCCCGTGTAAATCATTCCTTTAATATCATTTAATGTATTTTAACTTGTTGTTGTTTATAATGGCACTTGCCATTGACAGCCCGCTGATAACTCTCAGCGATTATAAGCCTAAATGAGCGTCCCTTGTTTTTCAGCAGCGCCAACTAGGGCTAAGAGTACGATTTAGCTACTTCAGGCTTCACATTCGCTTGCACAATCCTTTTTTACAGGGGAGACACATTCACACTATTTACAGATAACACATAGAATAACAACCAAGCCCGAACCGGAACGACCAGAACACTAGGAAGGCACGTTACTCCTAAGTCAGGATGCCATCGTATTTTAACTTAATTGGCATAATTTATTGATTTTAATAGTCTACCCTGACAGAATTTAAATTTGGGCGTCCTTTCGGTCACATAATAAAGATCTTACCCCCTATCCTTAACAGAAAATTGGGGGTCTAAGGTAAGGTCACGGATACATTACATGGCTTTAGTGAAATATAGTTACGAAAAATAAGTCTTTGGCGTGAATTGAGTATTTTTTCAGAATCTATCGCTGGAATATTTATTTTAGATGCCTTTTTCCCGGCCAATTGACATCAAAATTTGGTATACAACTACAATTGTAGTCACAAGATTGCATACCAAATTTCTTTGATTTAATTAATCGCTATGAGTTATTAAGCTAACATGCATTCGAAAGTACAGATCGACGGATAGTCAAAAGTTTAATGGAACTGATTCAAAATTTGACAAGTATCGATATTTTAGATGTTAAAACTGTGCACCAAATTTTGATTCCGTAACTCCTTGTATTGTAGTTATCGAGTTTGCTTGTATTCGTACAGCCAGTCAGACAGACAAATTTCTTGTGAATGGATGTCATTCAAAATTTAGTAGAAATCTACAAATGTGGTCGTTATTGCATATATCGAATTTTAGTCGTTTAGTTCAAAGAGTTCTTGCATTATCATATTCACAGAGAAAAAGCCAAAAATATGTTTTTTGGATTCATGAGCGTCTGAATCACGAAAATCTTGAATCCGAATTTTTTGACAATTTCAATACTTTTTCTCTATTTATTTTTACTTTATGTATAAGAGAAAGTATTAAATTCATTTAAAAAATTACTATTTTAAATGAAATAAATAACTATTTATATCTTATCTTGTTTAATTGAAGATAATAAGAAAGTAAAATCGATTTTATGTTTTAGAGATTAACTCAATTATTGCAAACGATTTTTGTATTTACATCATAAACTGATTAAGCTATTATCAATAAATGACATCAACTGTAACTTTGATGATGTAAAAAATGGTTTATATTTCAGAATAAATATTTGCTTTTAATGCAAACAAATTGGCATGCATTTATTAGTTCGTTAATATCTTTTATTTAGTTTCACGAAAGAGAATTCAAAATTTTAATTACATCTTTTAATAAAAGATCAATCGTGATGTCAAAACATTAGAGCATATTAGAAAAAAAAAATTTTTTTAAGTTTTTCAGTTATGTTCAATTCTATTTCCATGCATCCCCCCCCCTCCAACAAATTATTCAGAAAACTTTAAAGTCTATTTAACAGCAATATTTTTTATTATTTAAATTATTGTTTAGTTAATAGCTCGTGCTACAATAACAGTATATACGTATATATTTTTTTCGTAATTGCGTGATTGTTATCATAACTTTATATTTTAGAGCAAATTTCAAAATGAAAATAATCGATAACAGAATCAAAATTAAAACGTCATGTAATAATGTTTGAACAACTTATTTAATATCAAAAACCTAAAATAGATTTTACTCTCAGATTATGTAGCTAAGATAGGATTAGGCATGAATAAATACATTATCAATTCATTTAAATTAAACGATTTAAAAAAATATTTTCTTTGTTTATTTGATGTTTTATTTTTCAAGCAAATTAAACTTTGACATCAAAATGAAATTTTAAATTAAATGCTATTTGTTTTTTAAATAAAATTGAATTCATATTTGTTTACTCTCTTTTCTTTACGCAGAGCGCATGCTCAGTTTCAACAGCCTGATAAAAAAAAAATACAAAGTTAAACTAATATAACTGAAGTTCAAATTTTGATTTCCATGTATTAAATGTATCTACAGCAAGTTTTCGAAACCTACATTTTTACGATAGTCTTTGATAATCAACAGTATAGATAATATTTTTATTTTATCTCTAATCAGTTTACTTTTGGTTTAAAATCACTCGAGTTTAGTTTGGATCATTTAGAATAAATGATGTCTTACACAGAGTTTTGAAAAAATCTTGCATTATAATATATACACAGTTTATAGATTGAATCCTGCCAATGCATATTATCATTTTAAAACGCGAAAACTGTAGTCTCTAAATATTGTCAGAAGAAAGTATGCTTTCTTGGTGGGTCATTTAAAGTAAATAAGTCCAAATTCATATTGTATGGAAAAATAGTTTATTGGCATTTTACTGAAAATTATAATAATCTCTCTCTTTGAATCATTTGACATTGGGTTCACACCAAAGAATATATAAAATAGCAAAATATGAAAGAAAAAAAAACAGTCCTAAAAGTAACTTTGGACACTGCTATTATAAATATAATAATAGCAACAAAAAATAAAGAAGATTTTCGCCGTTTAAAAATTAAAATTCTTTTGATGATCAAAAAGAAATAAAAATGAATAAAAATCAAACAAATTAATTTTAAAAATAACTATTCAATAAGAATCCAGAAAGCAGTTCTTTTCAGTTCAAACAATTTCACTCCTCTATAAATAATTCTCAATTTAATTACAATTCGCTAGAATCAATGAAGAATTTTAAAAAAAATTATCGTTTGCATTCTGATTGGAAAAATAAATTTCTTTTTCTTTCTTTTTATTTTTAGAATTAAGGTTTGAAAAAGTGGAAAATAATTCGTGTATTTGACAGAAGAAATTTATTTTTTCACAAAATGAAACAATGTGATTCGTTCTTTAATTATTATTATTATTATTTATTTGAAGACTCCTTTGAAATGATTCTTCATGTGTCGAGTATCTATTTCGCATTAACTAAAAGCAAGAATTGCTTAGAAATAATAATAATAAATATGTATAAAAAAATCATTGATTTTTTTCCCAGAACTATAACTATTGAAATAGATTTATATGTTACTGTTTTGTTTTCACAAAATTTTCTTTTTTTAAGGGCTTGTAAGATTCAATCATTTATCTGGCCGTCTTACAGAGTGTATCTCATCCTTCACTGTCACATTTCAACACGGGATGCATCCTCCCAGAAATAATTTAGAATTCACGACTCAAAATTCCCGGTATGACTCCCACTTTCTGGAAGGTTAGCCCCTTTCGCCGAAATTATCGGAAAATCCTGAGGACATGCGTCATTGGCGCTTGGCGACATTATGACGGCGATAAGGCTGCCAAAGGCGGCATCCAGTCCTCGCTTCGGAGACCATCACCATCTGGCAATGGGGGCACGGTTAAAGGAGAAACTGACAGTTTTTCCAGCGCAGGTGACAGTCTGGAGTCCAAGGGAAGATGCAACCGCGAGGAGAGCAACAGTTATTCTCCACGTTTAATTGTTGCAACATTATTTTCCCTCCCCCCCACAAAACGCAGTGATGCATGCTTGCACCACCTTTTTTTCAGAACTAATTTCGTTTTTATTTATATTTTTCTCTGGAGTAACGGTTCATATATTTTTTAATTAAATGATTAATGATTTTCAAACACGTAGAGAAAACTGTTATCAAAATTCTATATAATTTTTTTCTAAATAAATGTAAGCATTTATGTATTTAGCTCAGATTGTATAATTTTAATTCTTAAGGTATCCGATACGTTAAAAGCACTAGTTATCGACCACATAGACGATTTTTTTCTTTTAGATTATTATTTCTTGTAGTTCAGACTTTTCCTTTTCCAAAACAGTTTATCTATTCTTGGAAACGAAGGCCTGACCTATCATTCAGGGGAATTTTCAGAAAAACATACTTTTCAGCTAAAATTTGCATTTAATTCCAATCTTCCCAAAACTTTGACTTTTTTAAAAATTATTCACCGTCAACATGATATCTCAAAAACTAATAGAGATATTTACATAAATATTTCAACGTGTGTTTTAAATGATATGGGAAATGAAATGGACCAAAAGTTTGATTGTTGGTGAAATGCTTTTTCATTTATAGGTGTATTTAGAAAAAAATTAAATTGAGAGCTTATGGAAAAAATGCATATATGCGTATTTTTTTAGCCACCACTTCTTTGCGTCTCAAAATTTTACTTAGATTTTGGTTCATTTCATTCATTATTAAATTCTATAACTTGTGCACAAAGAAAAATAGGATTGCTGTGTGACAGTTTTGTGTAAAGTGTTAACCATTTTGGTTAAATTTCATTAAAATTTACTACAAATTTTCCTTTCTTAAAATTTATTTTCAAATAATATTTTTTCTTTTTATAGTATTTATTAAAAAACCGTTTGCATTCTTAAAATATTCAAAAATCGTTTGTAATTACATTTTAATTCACGTAAGAGGGAATCTTTAATTTTATAAATAAATGACTAATAAAATCGTTTGCATTTAAATGAATAAATTTTCTGAGGCTATTTATTTTAGTCAACTTTCTTATTTTCCAAAAAACTTATTTGCTACAACTCTTCATTATCAATCTGTCAAGCATTGTGTTATGGAGCTTATGGAAAATTAAACTGAGAACTTATGGAAAAAATGCATATATACGTATTTTTTTAGCCATCACTTCTTTCATCTCAAAATTTTTCTTAGATTTTCCTTCGTTTCATTCATCATTGTTTTCTATAACTTGTGTACAAAGAAAAATAGAATTACTGCATTCCAATTTTGTTTAGAATGTTGACAGTTTTGGTTAAATTTCATTAGAATTTACTATAAATTTTCATATTTCTCAAAATATATTTAATTTTCAAGTAATTTTTTTGCATATATAGCATTTTGTATTATAATTAACAATATATCTAAAAACCATAGTTTGAAAGATTTTTTTTAAAATTCCAATGATTTTTTTTTTAAATTTTTGAATATATTCAATATCTTAAGAAAAATGTATGTTAAAAGATATATGTGTCCTGACATTCACATTGATTCGATTGAAGCCTTGAAAAAAATTATTATTATGAATTTTTAACTATTGAAATTTTTATATTTTACACTACTATACGTGTCACAAATTTTAAATAGTAATTTAGTTTTAACATTGATTTCTGATGGCTAAACTCTTCAATGATTACAAATTTGAAACATTTCCAGTTAGCAACTATTTCCACTTATTTTACCAGTCTAAAGGAAAACCGACGAATCAGTCACTCTCTTGTATCAAGAGAAATTGGTCTTTCACATCTTATTTAATTAGGAACAATTTTATCTCCTCATATATAAATTTTAACCAATTTTACTTTTTTAAAATCTTTAGAACTTTACTCAGTCTCTTCAACTGTATGTTTGGCACAGCATGGGGTGACATGGCTCTTGTGCCACAAAACCCTAGCTAACTAACTGACTAACTATCCTGTAGTAAGATATATCCTCAATTCCTTCCAGGGAAACCGACAAATCAGTCACTCTCTGTATGAAAACGGTTATCAATAATTAAAAAAAATTCAGATCTTGAAATTTATATATAAATATCGCCATTACATCAAATGAAAATTCGTGAATATTAACCTTGACTACCTTCCAACACTTTTCAATAAAATTTCCCAAAGATGTCTGACATAACGAAGCTGACTTCCAACTATTGGGAAAAATTAAAACCGATAATTTTATCATTTACCTGTAATAATGTACACTCAATTAAATCTGAATATTGTCGATTTGGGAAACTTACTGACTTGCGTAAAAGTGCAGTAAATTTTGCTGAGTTAGAAAGTCCTACTTGAATGCCTCCAAAGGAACTTATCGATCAAAATTCCTATTTCAAAGTTTGGTTTGAATCGTAAGTTAATTAACTCAATCGGTTTACAAATTATTCTCCAGGAATGCTAATCAGCTTTTTGATGATAGTTTTCTAATCACAAATCGCCTAATTATTTCTATATGTTTTTCAAGCGTACATACGGAATCAGTAAGTCTAATTGGGTAATACTCAGACATACATACATCACTAATGATAAACTAAAGAAAAAATATCTAATATACAAAAATGAATATTTGTTTGTTCGTACCTTATACGCTGCAGTACCGTTCAATCGATTAAGATGAAACTTTGCCACCTTATTGTCTGCATTTTTCCAAAGGTTATAAGAACAGTACA
>JAPMOQ010066716.1:75472-85818 GCA_026543055.1 Argiope trifasciata | reverse complement strand
AGACTGAAGAAGTTAGAAGCAGAATAGAATACAGAATTAAGCTGTAATAAGTGGAAAGTTGTTAGATATAAAAACTATGTAACTCAATTTAAAATTAAAAGCCAAACTAGATTATTTAAGTAAAAAAAAATGAATTAAATTCTTTTTTTTATTCATTATGTGCATCCATATTGGATTCATTATGTGCATAAATATGTACAAAATATAAATATATAGTGTGTTTATAATTAAAGTTCCTCATTGAAAGGGTCCTAAAAGTAAAACTACAGAACCAAATGTTATCAAATTTGGTAACAGTTTAAATCTGGTAATGTGAATTTCTTTCAGTCAATAAAAAGTTCAAAAACGCACTCAGGGAGGAAAAATGGCGCTGTATGAAATATAGCCAAACAAACTAAGACAGAAATATATCGGTTAAAATATATTTAATTGTTTCTGAAACGTTCTACAACGCATGTTCAATGTGAGTTCCACCATTTTCTGAAAGTAAATTAATGTATTCTCAACAGTAGTTTTTACATATCAAAGGAGAAAAGTTATGCACATGTAGGAGCATCATGTCTTATTTTGTTTAACAATATTTCATACAGCGATATTCCCTCAATGATAATGGTTTTTTTTTTCTGAAAAGAAATTTTTATGCTCTCTTCTTCTCAATTTAAACTATTCCCAAATTTGATAACATTTGGTCAAGTGGTTTTCCTTTTATGACCATATCAAAATGAAGCAAAAAATTATTATTAAAAACACACTATATTATAAACACACTACATTTTCCAATTTATGTTATATTTTATCTTTATTAGATGGATTTGAATCCGAAAAGAATTGCTTAATTTCGAAATTCTAGATGTATTCGGTCCAACTGTTCTTAAATATCTGTTCATTTTCTGTAATGCATTCTTTTAGAAGTTAAAATTACTTCTAAGAAGTTTATAGTATGTAATTTCAATTTAATAGCAATTCCATCAAAAAATTGTCTAATTTTAATTCATTTCGTGAAATGCAAATATAAAAAAACTAACTTTACGTTCGGGTTTTACCAGGCTAGGTTAAAACTGTTCCTTTACTAATTAAACTCCATTTTATTTATTCTGTAATAAAAATTTATTTCAAGATTTGGCAGTAAAGTATATTTTTAGTCTGACATTTGCTGTGTTTGAACGGAAATACAACAGAAGACATAGAACGTGCAAACATTTGCCTAGCTATTTAAAGTTAAATTAAATAACGACTTTTATTTAAAGAATCTTAACAACTCTTAACAATTGCCTTGGAATTTTAAAAATAGTAAAATGAATCTAGAATAGCATGTTCAAACTTTGTGTCGTTACTTTCATCAGGTTGAGGGGACTTTTCATGAAAGGCAAATAGATCCACGGATTTTCTGTTTCTATATTAGAAATTTAAAAGAATTCTTAATTAATATCGTTTGGTAAAAAACAGATTAAATTATATAATCTGTTTTTTACCAAACGATATTTAAAGCAATTTTTATCTGTATTCTGAAAGTTTTCATCTATTTTAGTAAAACTTTTGATGGCTTGATAATTAAAGTATATTATTTTTTTAATTAAATTTACAAAAAAATCATTTTAAAATTTGATAAAGATAGACTGAATTGCCAAACGAAAATTAATATTCTGTTCAAAAATTAACCAAAATTATAAAATATATAAAACAGCAAAAGTATAAAAAATTTTGGAAATATCCAAATGATTTTGGGAACGATTTTTAAGTCCAAAAATGCAGTTGATAATTTTTTAAGATACAAAATTGTCAACTAATTTTAAATAGATTAAGAATAATAATTAAATACAAATACATATCATAACATAAACAATAAAAATAAGTTATTGATATGGCATATCATTTCAGAATAAATAAAAACATAGTATCTTTAATATATTAAATCCTCCCCTCACAAAAAATTAAACAGAAATAAAATATAAAAAATCGCAATTTGATAAGGAATTTCTTTTTTCAATAATTAATTATTTAAATGTACAGAATCAAAATATAAAAATCTAAGATGAAAAATAATGACATTTATGCGTAATATAAAAATATACATAGTAACGTTAATATATTAGGCACAAAGCCAAGTTATTTTTAAAGAAAAAATAATAAAATGTGTTCATCTTAATATGAAAATAGTACTATGTTTTTCCGACACGTAATATTTCAAGAAATCGTTAAAGCAATTTAACACCCATTCATTTTACTTTTTTTTGTATTATGATTAATCATATCCGTCTTGAATATCGCTCTCACGACTGTTTTAACTATTAATACAGGAAACAGAGCTAGTTAAAATTCCACTTTCGTTACGATAAGACTGAAAAACATGAATCAAATGGAATATAAATTTATGAAGAAACAAATTATATTTCTCGTGTATATTTTTGAAATTAATCATTTTAATATTAGATGTTTTCAGCTAAGTTTCTGCTATGGCTAAATTTAAAACTAAAACATTATCAGATGAGAAAACTTATAAAATATCTGCGTCATTATAGCTAGATAAAAGATTAATCCAACTGTTTCAGAAATGAAATAAAGCAGTTGAAAACAAAAACTTAATTCCTCAAAACGTATAAAAATGTTTCAACATAGAGATTACTTAAAAATGCAATAGTAAGTTAAATTGCGAAAAGTACAAAGCAAAAGTACAACTATTACGTATGCCTCGATCATGTTGAATATAAGAAAAACCTAAAAATTATTGTTTGAAAAATTCAAATTTGGTAATCGGGCTTTTAAGTCTAAGCAAAATGTTAGTTCAAAATAGATAGAATAATTCAACCTTTTCAAGTAATAAATTTTGTAAAAATAAAATTTTCGTGTTTTTTTTTTTTTTTTTTTGCCGATATATCGAAAAGTAAAGGAACTTAAATCATAATAATTGTGAATTTATGATAAAATTACAAGAAAATGTCTGTTAACGTATAATAATCAGTTTGAAACCAGCAAGTGCAATTTAGAAAATTTACAAGAAAAATAATAGTACTTTCTTTCTAACATATTTTTTTTAAAGTTTATGACATCAAATTGAGCACTTATAATACAAAATTTAACTTTCGAATTTATGTATAAAGGGAACAATTTTTTAAATCTGATCTTTACCAATGGAAAATAATAATAATAAATATTTAATAAAACTACATAGACGAACAAAAAAGAGACAGAAGACCCAGAATACAATGGATATAATTTTTAATACTAATTAAGTGAATAAATGTAAAAATATTTAGAAGCGACAAAATCGTTTGTAAAAAAGATAAAGCAGGTAAAAAATAGTTTATGAAGCATGAAAAAATTATACATCGATTTCTGGCACTATAATTATAATGAAAAATTAGTTCACCTCATGATATGATTAAACCTGCAAAAGCAAAATATAGCTTTATTTCATTTCTACGATGAAAAACATTATTGTAAATCATTAAAAAATAAATTATAATTCAATAAAATTGAAGTTGGGGGGGGGGTCATGTTTTTACAAACTTAGAATGACGTAAAAATCATTTTTGTAAGATCATATTTTTAGAAGAATAGCGGATTTTAATTAAATAAAATTTTTATAGATTTCAAACTAAGCAAAAGTTGGCATTATTTTACTTTTTTTTTGAAAAGCACGCATGTCGAATATAATAAATACAGACAAAAAGTGTAGATTGTGTTTAAAAGACAATAAATATCAATCGTAATAAAAATTGTTTACTCTTCTGGAAGTAAAAACATTATTATTATTATTATTATTATTTTCAAAAGGAAATAAATTATCATGGAATAAGAACTCCTGTTTTTGGTAGGAAAAACATTATGTCCCGGTTTATGCAAAAACATAAAAGTTTTATAGCAGAATAATTCCAGCAGTATTATATGAATTAAATAAATAGATCTAAATTTATGAATTTTTTTCTCCCACTTACAACCATATAGTCTAACAATATTTGCTTGCAAAAAAAAAAAAATATTTTAGAAAATTAAAAAAAAAAAAAAGCCAAACGATTTTAAACAAAACAGAACTCTATTTATGTAGAAGACTCAAATTGCGTGCTTGGTAATGTAAATTTCGTCCTAAACCGTGCAATCGTTTTCAGGAAGCAGGAAAACGTTTCATAAAACGAATCCATTCGATTTTATTCAGCAGGTAAGTGCATAAAGTCTATTTCCGCTTTAATATTGATTTGTTTAAGAACACAGGGAAATTATCACTAGTGTTCGCACAGCTAAAATATCACGCGTCTAGTTCTGCATGAAGAGCCAATTTATGATTCAGGAAATTAGAATTCTTTTTCAATTTTCTTAACTTCCGAATCGTCTGCAATTTACCCGAACACTTTTACAGCGTTTAGTGCCATTACATGAATTAAACATCTGTTACTCTGTCAGTGGTGTTCTAAATATTTACAGATAGTAGCAGAATCAGAAATGGTTGATTTTTCTTTAATCGACTGAGCCATTGACTGGAGTTTAGGCTTGAAACTTTAATTTGATCAAACGGCTATTTATAATTAATAAAATGTATAGTTAATTTTTTACTTATATTCTGGTGAATACAGCTTTGAATTATTGCATTGTTTTTCATTCCCAATGAAAAATAATAGTATTATATTTTAGAACCAGTTGTTTCATTTCATTAATGAGGCCTAGTTATAAAACAATAACAGGCGAATTTGGCAGATTAACAACGCAAAGAAAGCTCAGTTAAAAAAAACAATCATTTATTTTTATGAATATATTAACACGTTGCCAGATACAGCTTATTATTTTTATGAGCTGATAATTAAAAAAAATACGTTACAAATAATATATCGATACGCAACACTAAGTGATAGTTAATTTAATGCAATAAATTTAATTAGAATTTTAGAAACATATACATGGTGATATATTACCATATAACCCCATATAAAACACCATCAGGTAACGAATTAAAAAATATATAATTTAATATAAAATTTGTAATACAAAATAATAATGAATAATAAGAATATCAATGATTAAATGAACAGATGAAATCAGTAAAAAATATATCAGCAAACGTTCTCAATATTAATATTCGAAAAGAACAAATAGAAAGGAGGTGTTAAATTATGGAGAATATAAACAGATTATACAAATTTGTAATAACATGATATGGCATGTTTTGCATTCTCACAGATTTTATGAAGAAAGAAAATATTTTGAAAGTAAATGAAGTTTGTTTTCCTATTGATCTCGTCAATTTTTCTCTTATGGATAATCATTAAATATGTTTCCAATGTTTTTCCAATAAAAGCACTCGATTCTTTATTTAATATAAAATTATTGAAATATTTTCCTGATGTCAGTAATTATAATTAAAATCTATCGTCATATAAGTTATATTTGTAATTATTTTCCCATTTAAAAATAAAATTATGATCCAAGTATTAGATAAAAGAACATTTAATTATAATTAAATTTAGTTAAATGAGTTTCATATTCTTTTTAAAGTAAAACATTTATATTTTTAATTATTTTTCCGTCTAAAAATTAATTATGTTCCGAGTTTTAGATGAATGAATATTTAATTTTGCATTAATTAAAACAGTCCGTAAGTTGTTAATTTTAATTAAGCGATTTATATATTTTTTGAAAAGAAAAACACATTTATATTTTTAATTTTTTTTTATCTCATAAAATTAAAATTTGATACAAGTAATAGATGAATGATCATTTATTCTTTCAACTATACAAGAATTACATTTTAATAAAAACCGTCTGTAAGCTGTTACTTTCAGTTAAATGATTTTTATAATTTTTTAAAGAAAAATACCCATTTATATCTTTGATTTTTATAATTATTTTATATTAATTTTTGTGCATATATTTATTAGGAAAAAAAAAACTCATTTAGTTCTAATTATTTTTCCTCTGAAGTTAGATTATAATTCAAAAATTAGAAGCAGTCACTTTCAGTTAAATGATTTTTATAATTATTTTATGTTATTTTTTTGTGTGCATAGCTTTAAAAAAACTCATTTATGGCTTTAATTATTTGTCCTCTAAAATTAGATTATAATTCAAAAAGTAGAAGGTGTTACTTTCAATTACATGATTTTTATAATTTTTTTAAAGAAAAAAACTTTTATATCTTTAATTAATTTTTCCCTGAAGTTAAATTATAATTCTAAAATTAGAAAAATAAACATTTATTTTGTGCATAAAAACGAACAACATATTAATCAAAAAAATTTGTAGACTGTTAAATTAAATTGAAATAATTTCGAAACAAAAAAATTTTTTAATGTAAAACACAGGACCAAACTCGGGTATCATTTTAATCCAGGCGAACCAACCACCTGCTTACAAAAGACGGCTAGTTGTTATATAAGAAAAGAGAAAGGGATGTAGGAGAGGACACGAAATGATCAGATCCGTTATTGGCATCGGTGATGGCCACAACTCCAACAGGTAGCAATGCTAGATCCAACCAGGTAGATGTTATCATTGAAGAAAGAAGTACAAAAACGTTCTCTAAGGGGTTGGCGCATTAGATCAAGGATGCATGAAGGAAGATTCGTCCTTAACACGGAAATGAAGCGTTGCAGCATTTCGTAATAACGATCAAAAATATCGAAGCGCTTTCATGGCAACTACCATAAATAAAGCTTCCGATCGGTTACGAAATGCAGGTAATCAATCTTCAGTTAATTTTTTTTTTTTCACTACGGACATACACTTGCCCTAAGTAAATTAAGTGCACGAAGTGGTCAACTGAAGTGAAATGTGGTCAGTTCGGGAAGGAGGCTGGAGCAAAGAAATCATTGTCTTAGATTAAGCATCCTGTTCCAATCTGGTCAGACAATAATTTTAAACTGATTTTAGTTTGTCTGTGGATTCATTATTGGATAGTTCAGATCAATGCAAGAAACCCTAGCGGTTTTCAGAAAAAAAAAGAGAGAGAAAGTATAAAAGTGCTGGACGTCACATTACTATTAAAGAAACAATTCTAGGTTTACACGTACATAGCGTAAATATTCAGAAGTTTGCTAGCCAAGACACGGCAAATTTCTATTACAAGGGAAAAGGTAAACAAACCGGAAAGTTGTTTATTAGTGTTGCCACAATCGGTGTGTATAAAAGTAGAATTAACAAACAATATTATTTTAAACTCCTTTGCTGTTAATTTGAAATTAATTACAGCTTTACTTTTCCTTTTTAGTCACTATTTCACCGTCAAGTGCAATATAAATGCTTACTAGAAGGTAATAATTTTCTTTAAATATTTCAAACAATACTGGTAAAGCAAACCTCAAAAGTTTATGGGTCATTGATTCACTATCTACTAAACATAAAGCGAATAAAACTATATTTACATAATTGTTTATATAATAGATTGCTCATAGCAATTTTCAATTAGAGAAACATAATTAAACTGTTTAAAAGATAATTTTTTTGGTGTGACATTAACTGACATGTTAAGCAACAGAAATTATTATTATGATTAGAGTTTTTATTGTCTAAATTTGACTAATCACAATCAGCACAATATACAAGCTATAATGACTATCCAACCTTTACAGGTCTATAAAAAGAAAGCAAAACAAAGTAAAGCCAATTTGTTAACCAGATCAGTTAACCTTTCACATTTAACCAAAAATTAACAGTTGAAAGTTATAAGTGTCCAATATGAGTCCCTCCAGAAATATGAAAAATATCTATGGTGCAATTTTTTTGCATGTTTTGAGTGAAGTTTTGAAAGGATGGAGATATGTTCCTATGGCAACATTTGACATTTTCTTTAGGGGGGGGGGAGGTTACATCAAACTGCAAATGTCTGTTCTCTCGATAAAAATTGATATTGACGATTTTAAGACATGCATACCTGCTGGCATTAAAAAAAAATCGCAACTGAGTACGTTGTAAAAGTGTGGGATGAGCTATAACATCATCTCTATATCGTTCGTAATTTTGGAGGGACTGTGTTAAAGTTCAACGGTTATTTGCAATTTCTGACAAACAACAGGGTTGGAATAAATTTGGTTTACTTTTAATAAACTCATTTATTATTATTCTGTATTGCTAAATATTTCAAAAATGTTCGATATTCTAAATATTATACTATAGTGAAGATATCATAATCATATTACTGAATATTTTGTGCTAATAAGATAAAACTGATAATTTATTGTACATTCACGTTGTCAAACAATCACGCTGAGTAAATTCCAACTATATCAATTTTTTAGCAAGAACAACTGATAGAAGCGTTCTTATCAAAATTCTCTCACATTTACACGATATGATGCGTTTTGGTTTCCTTTATACAAGAAAAAATCGAATTTGCACTTTGGAGACTTCTTTGAAATAACAAAGTATAAAATGTGATAAAAATCTAAAATTTTGTGATAAAGCTGAGCCTTTTTTTCTTCCACATTTCACTTATTCGTGTTCAAATTTCACACGAGCCAACACAGTTTGAAATGAAAAATTTCATCAAAAATTTGTTTCCAACTTTCAATATTGAACGTAAAAATAATATACAAAGATCTTTATGTTTTAATTATATTAGAAATAATTTCAAATTTTTTTAAAAGTTTTTTTCCAGCCTTTGAGGAATTTAAAACATAGAGAAACATTAAATCTCAAGGTTTTGACAATTTTAATATTTTCTTCTTTTATATTTTGCATATGGAATTGCAGAAAAGGGGAAACCCTTAAGTATCAATGGCAAAACATAAGAATAAAATTATTAATTAAATCTAATGATAAAAATTTAATTATCAGACAACAATTAACCATTGTATTTAGCTATTTGAATTATAAAACTTTAATGCATGCAACTGTTTATATATTAGATTTTAACTGTGCATAATATTTTCTCTTTTGTGCGTAACTCCTTTATTTTAACCTAAAATGTAGAAAAAATAAATATCCGACAATATATATAAGAATTTTCGATAAATAAAACTAAAAGCACTTTCTTGAATATTCATTTCAGTTGTCGTATCTTCCATCGCACATCTCATTTCTTAATTGGCGAACTAAAATTATCAGAAGTAATAAATTTCATATAGCATTAAGACAAGTAACATGATAATGCAAGAACATAACGACTTTTTAAATAAAATTCCAATGCCTTTCAAATTTTTCATTAGAATATAAAAAATGGCAGCACCATTAAACGAGAACGGAAAAAACGATTGAAAATAAATTGATTTTCATAAAAGCAGACGATATTCGACTGCGAATTAAAGCTTCATAAATAACTTAAGATATCGTCAGCAGATATATGTCAAATAAACTGCCTGTACTGAAGATATGAAAGAGAATTAACTGGAACAGAACAGGTTTTTCTTAAAAGTTTTCCAGAACTAGAAACCACAACAGGTAATGAGAATTAAAATTCACTGAATGAAAAGTGCATAGCAACGACAGAGAAAGTGTATAAACAGCTGAATAAGAACAAGGAAACATTGAAAGAAATAAATTCCATCTTTAAGCGATTTTAATCAACTATTGACTTTAATAAACAAAGCAAAAACTGTTGTTTCTTTTGGAAAAAAAGTGATAAAGATGAAAAAATTAATGATTTTCCTCGAAAGTTTTACAGTTTTTCAGAGTTTGAAATGAAAACGAGAAAACTAGTTAGGTAAGGGTGTTAGCGAAAAACGAAGTTAATTCCTATTGATTAAAAAGCATGTCAAATTATAATTAAAAATTAACTTCTACAAATAAAGTTAAAAACTTGAAAGTTTTCTATTAGTTTTTAAGAGTTTTCTTCTCAAAATATATTTAATATAATCATTTAAGATCATTTAAAATTTAAAAACAGATTGCTATTTTTCATCAATTCGATTTTCTTTTCGATTCCTATTAGTTCATTCTCCTATATATATTGATATATCTTGTTCAAATTTTCAGTCATTAATAAAATACCTTTTATTCGTCCACTCAAATTCAAATAGATTTTTAAAAATTGTAGTGGATGATACTTGATGTTAATACAATTTTCTTAACAAATACTAACTCCTTCATCAAATGTAATCTTTCATCTTTGAATCAATTCTATCAATAGATAATAATAATGGAGTTTGTAATGAAAATTAAAATCAATAGGCAGTAGTTCCGTCGGCAAAATGCGAAGTTTTCAGTATTTTTCAAGTAAAGGTGAAGAATGCTAGTTCAATTCTTGCGAAAATGAATCATTTTTTGATACTTAATAATTTTTTGATAATTATTTAATAAATGTAACTAAAATAGAAATTTTCTTTGTTGATCTAAGTAGGAATTGAAATTTAAAAAAATTCATATTACTTGTTTTATTATACAGTTATAGCTTTAGTTTACAAAAAACGATCCTCTTTTTCAGC